>JAGFMF010011853.1:2721125-2739186 GCA_019455555.1 Galemys pyrenaicus | reverse complement strand
CCCTCCCTGGCCGGCAGCAGGGATCGAACTCGTGCTGCAGTGGCTGCGGTTTTGCTTCATAGTGTGTTGCTTAACCCACTGCGCCACCAGGGAGGCCCAGATTTCTTTTTTTAAAAAAAAGATTTATTTATTTATGCATACAAGAACTAGGGTGTAGGCCAGAGGTGTGGGGCGTGAGAGGATTCACCAGAGACAGAGCCGGGAACAGAACAAGCAGATCTACTGAAGTACACTGCTGAGGGGAACAGTGGGTAAAGCAGGAGAGGTCTGCTATGCCATGTGGGTCACCTCCCTGGCCGGAGATCTGGGGATCGCTGCAGTGGCTGCGAAGAAGACTTCATACTGTGGTGCTTAACCCCTTGCACCACCAGGGAGGCCAAGATTTCTTTGAAGTAAAGACAATGATTTTATATATGGGCATATGTAGTGCAAGCAATGCGTGGAGCAGGTTTTCTGTGATCATCCAGGCAGACAGGTAAAAGAAGAGTCCTAGAGTCCTTGGTGGCTTTTTCAGGCTTTTGATGATCTTTCTGTACCCTTTGTAGTGAGGCAACCAGGTAGAAGGAGGCAGAGAGGTTTGGGGGCTGGGAGACTAGCAGGCCTCTGAGGCCCCTGGGAATCTTTACTCTCTGGGCTCTCTGGCTTCTCTCTCAGGCTCTCCACTGCCCTCTGCTGTGCAGTCTTCTACCGAAGCCCTTTGTGTCCCGGCCCTTCCTTAACAAGCTCAGTCTCTGGCTCAGGCCCAGTCACCGATGCACGCCCACAGCACACTCCAGATGCCACCATCAGACCCGTGTGTAAGACCAGAGGTGTTGATCTTTGATGCTAATAGTGGGAGGACAGAAAAAACCTGATCACTTCCATTTAACCTACAGCATATCTTCTTCATGTCTTTTATCACTGCATGTTTTTATATATACAGAAATTTTGATGTAAAATCCAAATAATACTACACATATAATTTGTATCCTACTTTTTTTTACTCAGCATTTTTCCATAAGTACTTTACCATGTCAGTAAGCAGCAACATCAGCAGCAGCACAAACAGTTAATACTTTAATGCTGTAGTTATGAACACGGGGTTTAAAGTCAAACTCTTTGAATCCCAGCTACCACTTACTACCTGTATGACTTTCCCAGCGCCCATTTACTCATCTGTAAAACCTACATCCTAGAGTCACTATCTACTAAGCTATCTATCAAACACTGTTTCAAACACATGAATACTCTCATTTAGCTCTTACAAAAACCCTATGAGGCAGAAACTGTTACGGCCCTGCAGGGTCAGTGAAAAGTGATCGGGCTTTTCCACCCTCCCGCCATTGGTGTTGATGATGGACACCTGTGGTCCTGCACGCATGCCTGATGGTGGGCGCCTTCAGAAGGGCGTGGGCATGCGCAAGTGGGTGCACCTGGGTGGAGACACGCGGCATATAA
This sequence comes from Galemys pyrenaicus, assembly GCA_019455555.1. NCBI lineage: Eukaryota > Metazoa > Chordata > Mammalia > Eulipotyphla > Talpidae > Galemys > Galemys pyrenaicus. The sequence continues at coordinate 2,737,749 of JAGFMF010011853.1, read as the reverse complement.
GGGTGGCGTGATGAGGGCACCAGCAGAGAGGAGAGAAAGGAACCGAGAGAGTGAAGATGTGCTGGGGGCTAGGAGGCCTGCCAACCTCCTGCCCCTCCCAACCCCCCTGCCTGCCAAGTACCAGGTTGCCTCTGATGTAAAGAGCAATAAAAGCCTGAAAAAGCCACCAAGGGCTCCAGGACTCCTCCTTGACCTGTCTGCTGGAATCATTGAGAACCTGCTCCGTGCCTGGCTGGTACTATAGGCCCCTATTGTACAGATGAGCAAAATGGTGCACAGAAAGACTGTTCAGTGATTTGCCCAAAGGTCATCAATGTCGCCGATGAATACTGGTTCAAGAACATTGCATATGACTTTTTCATGAGCTCATGACATTGTTTTCTATTTAAAAAAATGGTGATAACGAGATTGTTAGAGATATTTACATGCAGCTGCCTTGCATGGGGCTGAGCAGTCAGGTGAAGCTAAATAACACAGAAGGCAGGTGGGCTCAAGAGAAAAAGCGCTCCTGCGGCCCATCTTGTACCCTGGTACTGCTGGGCAGGAAACACTTGGAAGAGACCCATGGGTAAGAGACATGTGGGGAGGCTGACAAGGGCAGCCCTTATTCGATGTGGTATCTCCTTTTGTTCCAGCTTCCTGGGACCTGCTTTAGACTTCTTCCTTACAGTTCTCCAGGCAGAAGGTGCCTTAGACTTGTGACCTTTGGGGCTCAGCCGCCTGCTTTGGGCAGACCCTGTTTGTCACAAGGGATGGGTAATTTTAGGTGCTTTATTGGGAAACTATTATCCTTTCTTTTCCTTTCCCTTTATGCATGATAGTTCCATTACATTTCTTTCACACTGTTGCCTTTACCTTTGTGTGCAGAGAGAGCTGAATCCCTTTAGAGCATGCGCATTTGTGGGTCCTGGGTGCCCCTTGGTCACAAACACAATTTTATAGTATTCTTCATATAGGTATTGTGTGTTTCTGATTAAATTTGTTCCAAAGTATTTTGTAAGTTCTTTTAAAAAGATAGTTTCTAGCTTTATTAAGGTATACATGACAAATCAAGATTATATATATTTAAGGTGTATAGCATGTTGTTTTGATATACCTATACACTGTGAAATTATCATAATCATGCTAATTAACATATCTATCACCTTGATTGTTATAAGTTTTTTTTTCATTCTGAGAACACAAGATCAAATCTTTTAGGAAATTTCAGGTATTCAATACAGTATTAATAAATAAAGTCACCATGCTGTACATTAGCTCCCCAGACTCATCCTACAAAAATGAACCTTTGTGCTTTTTGACCTTTATCTATGCATTTCTTCTATTCCCTACCCCCAGGAACCACTAATCTACTTTCTGCTTTTATGAGTTTGACATTTTAGATTACACATATAAATGAAATCACACAGCATTTGTATTTCTTCATCTGGCTTATGAGTCCTTTTTTCTGCTATTGAAAATTAATATTTTTCTCATTTCCATTTCTAAGTCTGTCCATCTAAAATACAGAAATTGATTTGTGCATTTATCTTGAATTCCTATTAGCTCAAAAAAATTTTTTAAGCCAAAGTCTCCTGGATTTGTTATATGTACAAACATACATTAACAAAAAGAGATAGATCATGTAAGCTCATCTTTCCTACTATAAATACAGATTTTCTTGACTAGGTTTCATTCCTTAGAACAGCACTGCTCAATAGAATTTTCTGGGGTGATGGAAATGTCCTATAGTTGCACTGTTTAATATGGTGGCAGCGAAACCCATGTGACTATTAAGCAGTTTAAATGTGCCTAGCAAGACTGAAGAACTACATTTTAAATGTTATTTAATGTTAATTAATTTTTGTTTTGTTCTTTTTAATGTTAGTCACATGTAACTAGTATTTATCATAATAGCACAAGATAGAATAGCACAAGTCTAGAATATCAAAAATAATGTTACATAATAATCACAATAGTAGGCATGTCTGCAGTTCCTGGCATGGTTAGTTTTTTGCTACTAGGATGCACTTTGTTGATTTTTTTGGTATTCAGACTAGTACATTTAGGTAGTTTTTTTCTACTCCTATTTTACTTAGAGGTTTTTATTAGGAATGCCTGCTGAATTTTATTAAATTCCTTTTCACTATTTATGCAATCATAGGGTTTTCCCCCTTAATTTGACGATATGGTGGACTATGATGACAGATTTTCTTATATCTAACTGTTCTCATTCCTGCAGTAAACTATATTTCATCATAGTCTAACTTGTGATTAAGTGATTTTAAAGTAAAAATTAAAAAGTGACTTAACTAGAAATTATGCTGTAGTTCCTTCATCAGTGTCTAGATCTTTCAGTTTTTCAGCCATCTGTGACAAGGTTCAACTCTGCTCTTTGTGTTGGGACTAGAACACCATTACTGCAGAGCCCAGAACACTTAGGATGAAGTCCATCTTCCCAGGGCATCTTCAATTACTTTTTTTAAGAGTTATTTATTTATGCATACAAGAACTGGGGTACAGGCCAGAGGTGTGGGGGGTAGGGAGAAAGGATTCACTAGAGACAGAGTGGGGAGCAGAACAGGTGGATCTACTGAAATACACTGCTGAGGGGAGCAGTGGGCAAGACAGGAGAGGTCTGCTGTGCCATATGGGTAACCTCCCAGGTGGGGGATCAAACTCATGCTGCAATGGCTGTGGATAGGTTCATAGTGCTGTGAATTAACCCTTTGCACCACCAGGGAGGCCCCCATCTTCAATCACTTATTCAAAAAGTAAGAATGTAAAATTGACCTAAGAGGTTAAAAAAGCCCTAGAATCTCTTCTCCAGATTTGGGCTAGGCAATTTGTAGAAAGACAATAAAAATGATTAAGTGAATTACAAGTTCTTTATACCAAAGTTTGTTTTTCTAGTGTTTCAACAGCAAGAAAAATGGCTGCTAATTCTACTGAGCGGCTCCTAGGAACAAAGAAGCAGCAAAGGGCATTCAAGACAGATAAAGAAAAATTATCATAGAAATAACAATTTAAGCCATGTTGGAGTTGGTGGGCTTTATAGATGGGCAAATATTCATTACATATATAGTATCTTCTAAACACTAGAAATTTAAGTTTTTCCCGAATAAAGAGCTATATGACCTAAAAGTCTACCTTTGACAGAAGTAAAATACTATCAGTTAGAACTATTTAGGGGCTGTAAGAACTAAAACTAAGAATGAGAATGAAGAGAGTGAAAATTATGACAATACTATGGGAAGTTCCGGATAAAGCATCTCAATTCTGCTTACCTGACTAATATATTCAGTCACATAGGGATTTCGAGAGCAAAGGCGCAGGCTAAAAACTTGGCAACTTCGCCATTAACAAAGGGGACATAAAGAAACCTGGCATGTATGTCTTATTTTTCACATATACTATACTACTTAAATATAAGCCTTGCCTATATGAAGAATCAAAAGCTCTTATGAGTACACTTGTGCTATATAACTTATGAACTTCTACCAAATTCCAGTGTAGTGCTTTCTTTTTCATATTAAATCCCATAGGTGCTATAAAACAGGACAGTTCTTACTGATTCCCTAGTAGCTTTTACCATTATCCCAGTAAGCACAAATTATTATTATTTTTTTTAAGTTTTATTTATTTATGCACACAAGAGCTGGGGCACAGACCAGAGGTGTGTGTGTGGGGGGGGGGTGAGAGGATTCACCACAGAGAGCGGGGAGCAGAACAGGCAGATCAACAGAAGTACACTGCTGAGGGGAGCAGCGGGCACAGCAGGAGAGGTCTGCCATGCCACGTGGGTCCCCCCCACCGGCCGGCAGCAGGGATTGAACTCGTGCTGCAGTGGCTGCGGTCTGCTTCATAGTGTGTTGCTTAACCCACTGTGCCACCAGGGAGGCCCCAGCACAAATTATTTTTTGAGGATGATAGTTTCTAATAAATTTCTACAGATGAATAAGGAACAAATGCATAATATTTTCCAGAGAATTGAGCAACAGATAAGCATTAAATTGTATTTTATTATGATTAGGAAAGTGCAACTTTGGACAGAACATAAGACCAAAAATGCAGGGTTTTGTTGAAAGGCTCACAGACAGATCCAATTTCTAGAGACTGACATCAACTTTATCTGTCACTTTCTTATTATTAGAATAATTTTTCCTAGACAAGTTGCTTCCTATAGTGCAGGCTTTGAGCAGTGAGACTCAACTCTAAGTCTATGCCAAGGCAACGGGTGCTGAGGTAAAATTTGCTTTCAACTTAGCCACATAGAAACTGATCTCAATGTAGGATAGAGACAGACATACTCTTGAGAGAACTTTTTATTACAGAAAAGAAAGTAAATATGTATCTATGTTGATGTGACTGTGTATATGTGCCTGTGCATAAAATTACAGGAGGAAATGAGATTTTACTGAAAATAACTGGGAAAAAGAGAATCCCTCAGTGCCTCTGGCTTATTCTAAATCCAGCTGATTCACAGTAGGGGTCAGGGGGACACTTGTTAATATAAGCATTAGGTTGAATATAATTTCAGTAGGATACAAACTGAAAAAAAACCTACTGAGCATTAAGTTCAACACACCAGAATGGTTCTGTCAGGTATGCAAGGCCACTATGAGCTAAAGAAAGATAGAAAAATGACCTATCAATTCTAGAACCTGTAACATAATAAAGTAGTACTGCAACTAATATTTTTTGAGGTGAAAATCAATGAAATATTTTAACTGTTCTTTATGAATTTTAATAAGGAGCTTGGATTTTTTTTCCCATCACCTTCATGATTCCTCTTTCATTCCACTTATGTTTTTGAAAAAGCTCAATTTTTTATCTGATTATGAAATTAATATTCATAGTGACTTGCAAAACATTCATAAAATAGAGAAAAGTACAAGGAAGAATATGTGGTAATGGTAAAACAGCAAGAGATAGAGAAAAAAAGCTAAATAATCAACATTTTGTAAAAATTTAGAGATTGTTCTAATAGAACTGGTGCTGAACATTTAAATAAGACCTTTGTTCTTTTAGATAAAACTTTTCCTGTGAAAATGCTAGAGGCTGAGAACAAAGATTAGGCCAATGTAGAAATCAGAATGACCAAACATTGTTTCTTTCTAGTAACAATACTTTGGCAGGATAAAATACTTTTTACATTTATTTATTTATTTTATATTTATGTATTTAAGTGAACATCAGTAAAAATGGCAGAGTAATCATTCCCTTCACAAAAGAAGCAAATAAGTTGGTAAACATTGCCCACATCAACTTTAGAAAATATCTGAAAATGAGTCAAAAGTTCACAGCAACTACATTTGTTGAATAACAGCACCAAAAATGGCAGGGTAGGAAACTCTGTTGCTTTATCCCTCCACAAAATCTGCCAACTTTTACAGAACTCTGGCTTTTACGCTAGTAAAAACAAGGACAAGGACAAGCTTAGTGAAAAACATGTGGCTACAATGAAATAAAAGTGTCCATGGTGTTTTTAATCACCTGCCTAGCAACTTTCTACTGCCCGGGTCAGTGGGACCCATGAAGATAACATTCTGAATGCCTCATACAGATTTATATTGCCATAAGAACTCAAAAGAGATCTTGGAATTGAAAATACAATAAATTAAATAAAAAATTCACTAGAGACATTTTTTTAAAAGATTTATTTATTTATGCATACAAGCACTGGGGTACAGGCCAGGGGTGTGAAGGTGGTGAGAGAATCCACCAGACAGAGCAGGATGCAGAACAGGCAGATTGACAGAAACACACTGCTGAGGGGAGCAGCAGGCATAGCAGGAGAGGTCTGCTACGCCATGTGGGTCCCCTCCCTGGCCGGCAGCAGGGATCGAACTTGTGCTGCAGTGACTGCGGTTTGCTTCATAGTGCGTTGCTTAACCCACTGAGCCACCGGGGTGGGCCCTAGACAGTTTTTAAAACAAATTTATTTTTACATAGAAGAATTGGGGTGGAGACCAGAGGTGCAGGGGGTGAGAGGATTCACCAAAGACAGAGTGGGTGACAGAACAGGCAGGCCGACTGAAATAACTGCTGAGGGGAGCAGTGGGCGAGGCAGGAGAGGTCTGCTGCACCTTGTGGGTGCAGCTCCCTGGCTGGGGATTGAACTTGTGGTGTCACTGAACTTGTGCTGCATTGGGTGGTGATAGCTTGATAGCACTGAGACTGAAACTCTTGGGCCACCAGGGAGGCCCTACTAGAGATTGTTTTAAATAAGACTTGGGTACGCAGAAGAAAGACTCAGTAAAAGATCAGTGAACATGGAGAAAAATGATTTCAGATTATCCAGTCTGAGGAGCAGATTGAAAAAAGGTAATAGAGTTTAAGAGATTGCTGGAGTACTATCAAGCATACTCACATATACGTAATAGGATTCCAAGTGAGAGACAGTGAAAAAGGGGGGAATAAAGAATATTTGAAGAAATAATGACTGATAACTCCCGAAATTTCAGTCCATACATACATACATCAAAGAGCTTAACAAACTCTAAGCAAACTCTAAGCAGGATAAATTCAAGAAATCAATATTGAGACACATTGTAGTCATGCTCAAAAGACAAAGGCAAAGAAAGAATTTTGAGTGCATAAAGAAGTGAGTCATGACATATCTGAGAGTCTCAATGAAATTAACTGCTTATTTCTCTTCAGAAACCATGGAGGTTAAAGGCAATAGGGTCATATACTCAAAGTGCTGAAAGTAAAAATGTCAATCAAGAATTTCATATCTGGTCAAATTATACTTCAAAAAAAAAAGAAATAGAAGGGGATCAAGAAGATGTGGTATAGGGGCCTCCCTAGTGGTGCAAGGGGTTAAGTCACAGCACTATGATGCTATGTGCAGTCACTGCAGCATGAGTTTGATCTCCAGTCAGGGAGGTGACCCACATGGCACAGCAGACCTCTCCTGTTTTGCCCACTGCTCCCCTCAGCAGTGTACTTTAGTCAATCTGCCTGTTCTGCTCCCCACTCTGTCTCTGGTGAATCCTCTCACCCCCTGCACCTCTGGCTTGTACCCCGTTCTTGTATGTATAAATCTTTTTTAAAAAAAAGATGTGATATATATATACACAATGAAATACTACTCTGCAATCAAAAATTATAAAATTCATGCCATTTGCAGCAACATGGATAGAGCTGGAATGGATAATACTAAGTGAAATAAGTCAGAAGGAGAAAGATTAAAACTGGATGACATCTCTAATATGCAGAATATGAAGTAACTAAATTAAGACTCAGATAAAGATTAGTTTAAAAACTAACCCTTGATAGTTAACTACAGAACTAAAATATGGAGGGGAGAGGAAAGAGAAGGAAGCACATGGTCTATGGTGGTAATACCTCATGGAGGTACCCTAATATTACCTCAGTTAAAAATAAATTTAAAAAATGAGACAAATTAAGACATCCTCAAATAAATAAAAACTAAGGGAGTTTGTTACTAGTAGATCTGACCTATAAGAAATCCTTACGGGGTCCTTCAGATTAAAATGGAAGGACAATTGACAGTAACTCAGTGTCATATTAGGAAATAATTAAAATGACAATGGTAACTACAGAGGGAAATGTAAAAGCCAGTATTATTGTATTTTTGGTTTGAAACTCCTTTTTTATTTCTACAGTATTTAAAAGACAAATACATTAAAGTAATTGTAAATTTATGTTACTGGACACAAAATAGAAGAAGATGTAATTGGTGACATTAAATAGCATAAACAGAGGGTACAGAGTTATGTGGTAGTAGAGGTTTTGTATGCTGTGGGGTTAAGTTGGCATCAATTAAAATGAGATTACTATAACATTAATATGTATTCTCCATAGTAATCACTGACAAAGTATCTATAGAATATACACAAAAGGCAATGAGAAGGAAACCAAAACATGTCACTACAAAAAGGCAATTTTGGGCCTCCCTGGTGGCGCAGTGGGTTAAGCAACACACTATGAAGCAAACCGCAGCCACTGCAGCACGAGTTTGATCCCTGCTCCCGGCCAGGGAGGGGACCCACATGGCACAGCAAGACCTCTCCTGCTGTGCCCGCTGCTCCCCTCAGCAGTGTACTTCTGTTGATCTTCCTGTTCTGCTCCCCGCTCTCTGTGGTGAATCCTCTCACCCCCCTACACCTGTGGCCTGTACCCCAGTGCTTGTATGCATAAATAAATCTTTTTAAAAAAGAGGCAATTTAAAAAAAAGGGAAATGAGGAACAAAAAAAGAGCTATGGAAAACAAATAGCAAAACGGCAATTCTTCCCTATCAGTAAGTGGATTATGCTATTTAATCAAAAGACAGAGACTGGCAGAATAAATATATCTTCTTTGACATTAAGTCAAAGAAGAAATCACAAGTGAAATTAGAAAACACAAATGAAAATGAAAACACCCCATAATAAAATGCGATGCAGCAGAAGCAGTGCCAAGAGGGAAATTTATAGCTGCAAATGCTTACATCTAAAATAAGAGCTATCTCAAATAAGCAACCTTACTTTACACCCTAAGGATAAACAAAAACCAAAGCTCACAGAAATAAGGAAATAATAACAAAACTAAATAGAGAATAGAAAAACAATAGAGACACACAACTAGTTAAAATTGAAAATCCTAGTACTGTATATACACATCAATTTTTAATGTGCACACCTGGAACTTATATAATGTTCAATGCAATTTTACTTCAATTATAAAATAGAAAATCTCAACAAATCTCTAACTAACAAGGTGATTAAGTCAGTATCAAAACCTTCCCAACAAAGGAAAGCTCTAAACAAGTTGGGCTCACTAATTGATTCTACCAAACATTTAAAGAAGAATTAACATCAATGTTTCTCAAACTCTTCTGATATATATAAGGAGAGTACTTCCACATTCATTTTATGAGACCAGCATCACCCAAATGTCAAAGCCAAGCAAAATGGCAGAGTAGTCATTCCCTTCACAAAAGCAGCAAGTAAATACTGCCCACCTCAAGTTTAGAAGAAATCTGAAAATGAGTCACAGCAACTACATTTGTTGAAAAACAGCACTAAAAATGGCAGGGTAGGAAACTCTGTTGCTCTACCCCTCCACAAAATCTGTCAACTTTTACAGAACTCTGGTTTTAACTCTAGTAAAAAACTTATATGCAAGGACAAGCTTAGTGAAAAACAAAGTGGCTACAGTGAAATAAAAGAGTGTCCATGGTGTTTTTATGAATATTGATGCAAAAATCCTCAACAAAATATTAAACAGAATTAAGCAAATTATTTAAAGGATCATGTGCCATTACCAAGTGAGATTTATTCCTGGAATGCAAGAATAGTTAAGCATATGAAAATCAACCAATGTAATACACCAGGTCAATAGGATGAAGGAAAAAAAAAAACCCACATGATCACTTCAGTTGATGAAGAAAAGGAATTTGTTAAAATTCAACATGATTTTCATGATAAAAAAATTCTATCTAGTAGGACTAAAAGGAAACTTCATCATAATAAAGTCCAGGTATACACTAACAACTAACAATATGAAAACAAAATTAAGTTTTCAGGATAGCATAAAAAATTACTCATGAGAAATTTTAATTAAAAAGACAATAAACTTAAAACACTGAAAACTACAAATGTTGATGAAACAACTAAGGAAGACAAACAACATCCCACCTTCATGGGTTGGAAGAGTTAATGTGGTTAAGATGAACATACTAACCAAAGTAATCTGCAGATACAATATAACCCTTATGAAAATCTCAATGACAATTCTGCAAAAATAGAAAGTCATATGGAATCTCAAGGGACTCTGAAAAAGCCAAAACAATCTTGACTAAGAATGAAACTGATTTCAAGAGTTAATGCATTGCAGTAGTAATCAAAACAATGTGACATTAGCATAACAGACATTTAGACCAGTGGAATAAACATCCTAGAAATAAATCCTTGCATAAATGGTCAATTGATTTGCCACAAAGGTGTCAAGACCATTCAATAGAAGAAGTAACAATCTATTGTGGGATCCTATGAGCTGGCCACTCATGGGCAACTGTGACCTAATTGGTATCTGCAAATCACAGAAGAGCATTCCTTGACTATGTATGGAGTATGGCCCGTATCATGAGGCAGGCCCAGGAATGCCTAGGCTGCTGTTGACCTGATTACGTGACAATCTCCATTGTGGTTTCAGGATAACTCTGCCTGTGATAACATCAAACTTTGCTGACACAAATGTCTCATGACGTATGATCACAATGTCCCCTTCCCTGCCCTCATACAACTTTGTCTCCCATTCCTATCCCACCCTCCTGACCTTATTCCTCATACCATTGTCACATAATCAGCTTTTACTAGCCTGTATGATTTCAATAAGTGGCACAAGAACTTCTGCTCAAGTTGCACAGTCTTGTCTTGCAAACTTGCTCCATGACTGCTGTGTCCCTCATCACGTTCCTGCTGCAATGCAGCAACAAAGACCTAAAATATAAGACCTACAACAATACAAGTCTCAGAAGAAAACATAACATTGTTTTAGCAATAATTTCTTAAATATGACCCCAAAATATAGGCAATGAAAGAAGAAATAAATTGGGTGACATCAAAATGAAAACTTGTGCATCAAAGGCAATAAAAAAGGTGAAGATATCAAAGAATGTAAGAATGTAGCCCTCAAAAATGAACAATTATCTAAGAAAATAAAAATAGCTTTAAAATAACATGTTTTTAACAACATGGTTGTTTAGATTAAAAGTAAACATCATTTCTACAGTTGCATGTGACCTGGTTTGGTGTGCCTTCTCATTAATAGAAAGGAAGAGTGTTTTTTAAATAGTGAGGGAGCTAAATGTTTATGACACTAGTTTTATACTCTGACCTATAAGTTATTGAAATATAATTGTTATGTAAACTGCATTATTATTTGTCAAAAATCACGAGGAGGAACAATTTAGTTGAGTTTGAGTGTGGGTGCTTGTGTCTGACCTCTTAGGTCATATGTTGCAGCCTTATAGCACCCAAGATGGTTGTAAAGTGATTCACTGAGTCATTACTGAGAAATGGGGATGTGATTAAGTGCTGGTTTCTAGATAAGTGATTATGCATTTGTATATTAAGTGGATATATTCACACATTTTATATTGACATTCTGAGATATTATGTTTGAATAAATGTTTTTTTTTTTTAGTGAATCAAAAAGTACCAAATAGTATGTAGAACACTAAGATTTAATGTTATATCTAAAAGGTACAGTGATTCTGTCATTTCCAGTTGTCACTTGTCTCGGCTTTTATTTTTAAACTGAGCATTTCTTTGTAGTTAAATAGTTGGAGTCAGCTACATCTGAGCACTTAGATGTGATTCAATTATTATGGCTGTCAGGATAATAAAACAAAAATACTTTTTCAGTGATCAGGATTGAATGGTTGTTAAGGCAGATGTTATATCAATAGGGATTTCACCTCTTTCTACAAGCACACTGAACAGAAACATCCTAAAGTTCCCTTATGTAAAGGTGAATCGAAAGTCTTTCACATGAATGACTTTGAAAACTACAGTGCCATTCTATACATACATGTGCATTTCCTTAGCTAATGTAACATAGTTTTGTTGTAAGTATGGTTATGCATATATGCTATAATGATGAAATTGATTGAAGCAATAGTTAGGAAAGGGGAAGGAGGGCTTAAAAGGGTTCCAGAAGACCTTACTGGAAAGATAGACTAGAATTCAGAAATAAATTATGTATTTGAAAATATGATAGTACGCATATGACAGCTTTTTGTCTGACATCTGTGCTTCGTCTTGGATAATTTCTCCCATACTAAGAGAAATCATAATTCATCCCCTTTCCTTTCTTGAATTTTTCATTCTGTTCTCCTTCAAGAAGGGGCACTGAACTATGGTGGAAGGTATTGGTGCTTTGGTGGTGGGCATGGTGGGGTAATACATATCTCAAGAGGTGTGAACCTATACCTTGAATCATTTACAGTATTGTAAACCAACCTTAGTTCATTTAAAAAAATTACAATATAAAATAAATAAAATTTTAAAAGAATGTGCTGGAAATCTGGCTATAAGGGAAAATTACATAGGCCTATGCTTGTACCCTAAGGGCAAATTTTGCCTTCTTCCATGAAACCCTTACCATATTTTAACCACTTAATAAATATTTCAAAACAAATCTGAAACATTAGATTTTCTATTAACATTTGTTGGATGATTGAATTGATAGGTGAGCAGTTTCTCACTATGCTCCCCCCTCCACTCATAAGGATGCTGAGACACTGCTGACAGCACTATTTTTATTTATCATAATTTATATCTGGTTCTCCTTAAAAGTGGTTTCGAGGTAGCATTCATTGTTACCCCACACAATAAAAAATAATTAGGAAATTGGGAGTGAATGTCTAAATTTAAAATCAGAAAAAGGTCAACATATTCCAATAAGGTTCATGGTGGTTAGAGATAGGCTAGAAATTTGGTTCTAAGTTTTGTAAATGCCATCACATTATCCATATGATTCAAAATACACAATTACCCAGATGTTTCAGTTGCTGAAAACATAATCTTTTCCTTTGAGTTTTTGTTAAAGTATTTTTTTTTGTTATAACAAATACTTGAAAATATTGTGTGGTAAAGAAAAACAAGTTTGTTGGTTTATTCTGTACTAGAACCCCTGATAAAGTCCTACCATGTAACCACCGGAGTAAAGATCAGTGGGTAGGTTCTAAAAGGGGCAAGACCAATTTTGTCTAGGTCGGAAACTCTGGTAATTCAGTTACACTGAATGAAAAAATAAAATGAATCATGTACCCAGCAAAAATGGCTGTACAATTACTAGTCTTCCAAAAATATTTATTCCTTTCGATAAAGTTCTGATGCTAGGTGGAAGTGACTTCACAGCTATAGTCTCTAACAGTCACCCGTAAATGTCGTAATAGTACCCCTATGTCTTTAAAAAGGCTACCTTTGACCTCGTTTTACGAAAATTCTGGAATCTTGCAGGTCACATGACTCAACAGGAAGCCATTTTGTGAACCCCCGTAACGAGGCAGACCATGGAGTGCCCTGAAGAGCGCCCCCCCAACCCTTCAGAAGGTGACTCCACACAAATGGTTTCAACAGAAGAAACAAGGAGCTTACAAGGTCCCCCACTTCTTGAGGCTCATGGGGCTGAGGTAGCTTGTGACCAGGATGCCGAAAATGTTGCTAACAGCCAAGCCACCCAAACCCCTGCCGATGATGGCGCCCAAAATGCTGCAGACCAAGGCGGCCAAGCTGCTGCCGACGAGGGCACCCAAGCTGCTGTGGACGAGGGCACCCAAATTGCTGAGAACCAAGGAGGTCAAGCGGCTGCGGACGATGGTTCCCAAACTGCTGCCCACGAGGGCGCCCAAGCTGCTGCGGACGATGGCGTCCAAACTGCTGCCGAAGATGGCGCCCAAGCTGAAGCCGACGACAGCGCCCAAGCTGCTGCCGACCATGGCGCCCAAGCTGCTGCCGACCATGGCGCCCCAGCTACTACCCACGATGGCACCCAAGCTGAAGCTGACGATGGCGCCCAAGCTGCTGCTGACGAGGGTGTCCAAGTTGAAGCCGACGATGGCGCCCAAACTGTTGCCGACGAGGGCGCCCAAACTACTGCCCACCATGGCGCCCAAGCTGAAGCCGACGATGGCGCCCAAGCTGCTGCGGACCAAGGCACCCAAGCTGCCGCCGACCAGGGCGCCCAAGCTACTGCTGACCNCACGATGGCGCCCAAGCTGAAGCCGACGATGGCGCCCAAGCTGCTGCGGACCAAGGCACCCAAGCTGCCGCCGACCAGGGCGCCCAAGCTACTGCTGACCACGGTGCCCAAGCTGCCGCCGACGAGGGCGCCCAAGCTACTGCTGACCAGGGTGCCCACGCTGCTGCCGACAATGGCGCTCGGGCTCCTGTGGACCAAGGCGCCCAAGCTGCTGCCGATAATGGCGTCCAAGCTGCTGCGGACCATGGCGCCCAAGCTGGTGCCGACCAAGGAGACCAAGCTGCTTCTGACCTTGGCGCCCAAGCTGCTACGGACAGCGGCGCCCAAGCTGCGACCGACGATGGCGCCCAAGTTGCTGCGGACAGCGGCGCCCAAGCTGCTGTCGAAGATGGCGCCCAAGCTGCTGCCGACCAAGGTGCCCACGCTGCTGCAGACAGCAGCGCCCAAGCAGCTGACCAGACTGCTGAAGGGAAAGGTAAATGGTTTTAAGCAGTGTTTTGTTTGTTTTCATTGGGGAAGAATCTGCATTTATGGGAAAAGCGAACCCCCATGGGGCACTGAAGCGGCACCCTTGGGGCCTGTTCAGTACGTGGGAAGGGGTGACCAATCATTTTAGAGGAGGCAGACCATGGGTTCCAATTATGGGATGGTCATTTCACTCTGGACTTCGACTTCTTTGGTGACCAGGGGAGGTCGCCTGGCCGGACGGGGACACATTGGGTCCACCAAACGGATTGAAGGGGCAACCAGTGGTGGCCGGCCATTTACAAACGCCACTGCCCATGATGCCTGTAACGTACGGCGTGGTGTGCGGTAAACACGGGGGTAACACTCCTAGGACAGGTAACACTGGGTGGCACACCGAAGGTGGCCGGGGCATCAAGGGAGGGTGCTGAAGGCTGGCTCTGCCTGTGTCTGGCAGGTTCCGTCCCGCCTGTTCTGTGCCTTCCCAGCGACCTCAGCCTTCCTGCTCTCACGCGGTGAACCAAACTCACCTCTAGGCCTCCACCAGGCGTTGGTCTATGAGGAGAAGCCATGTAATGCTCCTGTCCGGCACAGTTTGGTCCACGCAGAGGCAGGGAATACTCTGGGGCACAGAGGCTGCCTGGTGCACATCTGCTGCCCAATGGGGGAGTCCCTCTGTGGGAGGGTTCCCAGGAACCCATCAGGGCCAGCTGAGCTGAGCCCTGTGCTTCTCTCCCCACCTTGCTTGGATGTGAGGCTGAAAGCCGGAGTTCCCTTGGCTCCCAGTTTTCCAGGCTAACATGAGAGCAAACAAAGCCTAGGAGTTGGAGACATTTCCTTTGGAAGGTAGTGCCTCTGGGATAAGGGTGGTAGTGTCATTGCCTCCAAACTGCAGCAAGTGGCTCTGAATGTGAGAAAATACCAGTTCTGTCTGGTGCTGACTTGTCTGCCCCAAGCTTGCAATCAGGCCCTCTCCAGTTAGCTATAATTGGAGTTCCAATTCCAATTCTGTTGAAGGGAGATGAGACTGAGGATAGGTGTGCTTCCAGGGAAACAATGTAGATGTCTTTTCTTAAAATAAGTTATTACAATGGGGCCTCCCTGGTGGCACAGGGCTGAAGTTTCAGCGCTGTCAAGCTGTCAGCAGCCACTGTGGCACGATTTTGATTCTGGCCAGGGAGGTGATCCACATGGCACAGCAGACTTCTGTCTCCCTGCTGCTCCCCTCTGCAGTGTTTTTTAGTAGATCCGCCTATTCTGCTCCCCACTCTGTCTCTGGTGAATCCTCCCACCTGGGTCACCTCTGGCCTATACCTCAGTTCTTGTATGCATAAATAAAAATCAACCTTAAAAAAATAGATTTGTATAACCAGTTCATGGGTTAAATTCAGGTAGCAGATTTTTAAAAAACATTGAAACTCATATTAGATTTTCTCACCTCTGAAATAGTATGTTTTTATATTCTTTCTTTCCTAACAGTTGCCAAAAATGCATTGAAATGAACAGAATGTCCTAGTCTTAGTTCTGCTGAGAAATTTAAGTTACTACTGATGTGATTAATTCTTGCTTAGCAGATAGTTCTTCAAATAATCTTTATTTCTGCTCCCTACTGTCATTGTTACCCTTTGTTCTAGGAGGCAGTGTGCCTGGTCCCAATGTTAATTTTTATTTTTTTGCTTTAATGTTTCTCCTTGTTTGCCTTAAGCTTGTGTGTGTGTGTGTGTGTGTGTGTGTGTAAATGTCTCCCTCTTTCTTCCTGGGTATCTGCTTTTCCACTGCTGACCTCTCTTGTGCTCATTGTACCTTTCTTTCTGGTGGTTTCTGAAGCCAAATGAAAGGATTGAAATCACAATGGGTGGATTATTTCACCATGATAGATTCAGACTCAATTGTTTTGTGTTTTCAAAAAAGGTTCCAGTGCTTTTAAGTGAGATTCAAACTCAAAACTCAAGCCCAGTTCATGTTTTACAGAGTATTAGGAGTTGTACATTAAATGGAGTTTTTAAATCTAACTTAAGGTATAAAATTTTATAACTTGGTGTTTAGCAAAGTACTCTTAGTACATAAGAAGACTGTCAGGTTTCATGTAGGTACACTGCTTTCTTTCTACCTTTGAGAAAAAAGCTTCTTCAACAGTATAGGACCTAAAACCTAAAATGCAAGCCACTACAGATATATCCTAGGTAGACAGAAAATAAGATCAAAGGTATATTTCAGGGAATTACTCACTTTACAGAAGGTATATATATGTATTTTTTAAATAAAAAAATCTATCTTACAATTCCTTAAATAAATTTTAGGGGGTATTTCAAGTAAATGGTAGTTGAGGATTAAATGAAATATAGAGGGCCTCCCTGGTGTCGCAGTGGGTTAAGCAACGCACTATGAAGCAAACCGCAACCACTGCAGCAAGAGTTCGATCCCTGCTGCCGGCCAGGGGGGGGACCCACATGGTGCAGC
>JAGFMF010011853.1:2707707-2720900 GCA_019455555.1 Galemys pyrenaicus | reverse complement strand
TGTCTGTGGTGAATCCTCTCACCCCCCACACCTCTGGCCTGTACCCCAGTGCTTGTATGCATAAATAAATAAATCTTTAAAAAAAATAAATAAATGAAATATAGACCCTAACATACTTGGTTTAGTGCCTGATACATAGAATATATCCAGAGTCAAGGTCAATAATTAGTCAAATTGAATTATAAATTCTTTCATATCACCCTGCAGAACTACATCTACCCCAACAAATGAGGTGTATGCATCTAGATAGTTTAGCCATGAGAACTGGATTCCTGACTTTTACCCAACTGTTGGTGTTGATTCTAAAGTCATATGAAACTGGATTGCTTAATTCCTGCTAATCTGTTAAGGTGAATGAAAGATGTTAAGCTTTTGTTCTTTCTAGTCACTAGACCATTTCTGCCAACAGTTTTTGCATTGATTTTGGCCTTTGGTTGGCACTTTTTCCTGTGGAACTCTGTAGCTGGCCACCAGTAGCCACCACTGTATCCATTTATTATAGCCATTTACCCAAGAGTCTCACAATTGTAATCCTTTACCTGAGACTTTTAAAATTAGCATTAACAAAACAAAGGAACACATGAAAGGAAACCAAAACAAACCCTAGAATTCTGACTGTAGAACTGAGGCCACTAGAGGGGCCGGGTGAGGTGGAGAGTAGGAGAGGGGAGGGGGCCCAGTGGACTGTGATAGAGAACTCTGTGGGTGCCTTGGGGTGTGGTGTGGTAACTTACATATGAAGAAGAGGTGTGAACCTATGCCCTTACATCATATAAAGTGTTGTAAAACCAGCATTGCCTCAATAAAAATAATAGAATTCAAACAAAACTATGGAGACAGTAAAAAAATCAGTTTGCTGGGAATCTGAATGTATTTGAATAGGTAAAGCACAGAGAATTGTTAGGAAAGTGAAACATGCCTGTCTGGTACTATCGTGATGGTTACATGACTTGACGCAATAGTCAAAACCCGTAAAAATGTACAATACAGAGTGAACCTTAATATCATCTTTAATAATAATTTGTCAACATTGATTCATCAGTGTTAACAAATAGACTTCACTAAAGTAAGTTGTTAATAAAAGCGGGGAGGGTAATATGGTAACTCTGTACTATCTGCTCATTTTTTTTTTTTTGTAAATCTAATGTGGTTCTAAAAAGTAAGTTATATCCATTTTTTTAAACACTTTATAACAGCTCTTCATGTGTTATGTAATTTGGATTGACTTTAGAAAATCTGCACATATTGGAGGGGAGATAAGGTGACTTTTAGGCATAATCAAGTTTTGTCAAAGTATTTCAGATTTGTACATGCCTCATTCCAGAAGAGATAACGGGCAAGATTTTGTGAATTTTAACCAGTATTATCAGAAGTGGTCTGCAGAGGGAGCAAGAGGACATTTTGGTAACTTCTTGTTTTTGTTTTCATGAACTCAAAAAGAAGAGATGAATAAAAGCCAGGATCAACCGCCTCACGAACTTGAGAACCAGTTTATATTGCGTCTGCCTTTGGTAAGAAACCCTTGTATCTTAAACCAGAGCTCTTCAGTGCCTAAGTACTAGTTCTGCTTGGATTCTGTAACATTTATATTGTTAAAGGTAGTCTGTAAAAACTGAGAATGCTTGCTTCCCAGGGAGCATGTTCTGCTAAGCAGTCCCATCTTAGTGTGGACTCTTTTAGCAGCCTTTCTTTTGCCCTATACATACTGCTTGTCGTGTGGGTTAATTTCTTTACAAACAGCTGTGTCAGTGGTGGATTTGGTCACTATCTCAGACACTAACAGCGGGCTAACTGGACAGCCAAAGTAAGATTCTTCTAAAATCCTTTCTATCACCTCAAAAGGGGCAGTGCTGTTTCATGTAAATTCATTATCCTGTGATGGCTATTGATGCTCATCTCAACTTATTTTTTGAGTCTCTTCCTCCATTGGTACCTGTATTCAAGTGTTCTTTAGTCTAAGGGAGCCATCTTAAGTAGGGACTTCTGAAAGGTATTTTCCCAATTAGGGTTAATTAATATACCCAGTAAACTGTGACTAAACCTTTCCTTAGCAACTTACAAGGAAAGGGCAGCAGTGAGAGTGAAGAATATAGAACATTCACTGCAACTACTAGAAGACAGCACAAGATTGGAATATGTCTAAGCGGATCTTATACATGTAATATGGTTACATGGCATTGGTCCTAACATTTGGGAAGTTTAAGCATTTATTTGGGGGGACTGTCTCTGACATCTGTTCAATCAGTTGCCAAGTAGACAATTCATCATTCTGATTTTTCAATTTGCTTCCATTTTAGGAACATGCTTCTACTGTCCGAAAGATAGTACATTCCAGATGTCTCTCTATGAAAGATAAATTGAAAATTGACTTATCTCGTGAGTACTTAATACCCATTTACCTTACATCTAGCAGTGATTTATTAAGTATTGCTGTGTGCCAGGCACTATACTAGATACTAAGTCTGCTACAAAGAATAGAATGTGATTTCTGCCTAGATGAAATGTAAAGAGAAGCTTAAATCACTGCCACCTCTTCATTTAAGTGGACAGGAAGTAGAAATTGTGCAACTTGTAAATATAGTGTGTATGAGGAAAAATTGGGGGATCAACTGTGGGATTTGCGTAGTGTTGATTATCTTCTGCATGTACTCTTTGTGATTGCTGACTGTGCAGGGAATGACAAACGAATGTCCTGTTCTCTGTTTACAGGGGTGACCTATCTTTCTCTCTTCTAAATAATATTTATTAGGTTTCTTAAATTGAGAAAAGAATATAAAGAAGAAAAATTTTAAAATAGCCCATCATCTCACTAATTCAGTAGCCTTAATTTACATTAAAAAAGGTAATACAAGTTCATGATTAGAAAATCCAGATAAAACCAAAGTTCAAAAGAAGTGAGATTCGTTTTCATAGCACCCCAACCTCAATGCCAAATATACTGTTTCTCTTTTTTCCTTACAGATGAAGCTTTTATGATTAATACCAATGTTTAAATAATCTCTCTATATTTTTAAAGTTAAATCACACCAAAAAAAGGATCAGGCCAAACGTGATTTGCCTCATTCTTTTTTCACTTAATATTAGAAGATTATACTTGAATCCTCTTGTATCAAAAGGCATTCATGTTTGAGACATCTGGGCAGGATTCAGAGTTGTCACTATGTGACTGTATATTCATATATATATGTATGTATGTGTGTATCTATTCAATATATGCTTATTGTGTAGAGTTTTATCTTTGTGAAGTTAACTAGATTTATAATTTGAGAAGTACTATCACCATTCTAGAATTAGCCCTTCCCTCACCCAACTTGAAAACACACATGTGCAATGACATAATTTGAATGTTTCCAGTGGTGTGAAAATGAGTGGATTTGTTTTTTTTTTTTAAATGAGTGGATTTGAAACTTGCCTTTCAGTATGAAAAAGAAGCATTTACCACTTCATCTACATTTAGTTCACAACCATTACCAAGAAACTTAGCCGCTTCGATTTAGTGACAAGCTGAGAAAAAAGAACTTCGTCTACTCTTTTCTCTGGGAAGTTACTAATTAAGTACACAGTTCTAGCATTATGAAAACTAGTAGATTTCATGGAACACTAGTCTGTCCTACATACATCTTCATTATTCAACACTAGGAAGCTTAAGAGTGTTGTACATTCTGTACATTGGGATATGTCAATTTTAACCTTTCCTACTTTCCTTCAGCTGGTAGACGTCATGCAGTTGTTGAGGTGGAAGACGTTTCACTAGGTGCTAAGCTGGTTGATTTGCCTTGCGTTATTGGAAGCCTGAAAACTCTCGATAAAAAAACCTTTTATAAAACAGCAAACATTTCTCAGGTATGGATGAGTTTTCTTTATCTACTAGCTCCACCATCCTTCGAAGAATTCCTCTCACCCTCCTTTCTTTCAGTGCTCGGTACCATCTCCTTAGCACTTGGTAAATGGCTGCATTTCTAATTTCCAGTTCAGTCTCACAGGATTAGATTGTCATGTTCTGGTTTGGTGTTTGATCCGTTTTCACTACTTTATTTTATCCACATTTCTTTTAGAGGCCCTTGTTTGCCATTTATGGTGGCTTTTATTATTTTAAAATTACAAGCTTTTGGGATCTTCTGAAGTATGTGCTAAAGCAGTTTTCTTTTACCACTGGAGATTTGCTGTGGTTCTCATTCATCATCTCTACTGTTGATTTCTTGTTTCCTTTCTAAATCAAATCTAAATCAAATGCTGATGTATCTGTTTTCAACATATTCCCTCCACAGTGATAAGCACTCAAGCTAAAAAAATAAAAATAACCAAAACAAAAAAAAAACAAAAAACAAAACCAAACCTCAGAGTCCGTGTACAGTGCTGCTGGGACAGACAGAGAGAGAATGAATATCAATGTATGTAATGGTTTTCTGGAAAAGCCAAGTAACATTCTTCTTATTTCTCTGCTCCAGGATTTCTGGTGGTAAGAATGATCATGATTAATTTCTAACCCAAGATTTATGGCCATAGTCAACTGCTTTATCTTTGTTAAATATAGATGCTTGTATGTACTGCTGATGATGATTCCCACTCTTCCCTGGAAGAATCATTTACCTCTGCTGATGTTAAAGCAGGCAGAAAAAGTGAAAAGGAGAGACAGAAAAATTATGTCTGGAAGCATGGCAGTAAGTCGTCAAAGTCACAAGCCCTTGCTCATTCTGACTACATTTATCTGCTCCGCCCTAATTACTTGTGGCCCAGGGATCTGTTAGCATACTTAGGTGTTTGGTTCATTAGGCCTCAAGACACCTGAAGGAACTAGTCCTGTCATGAACCAGTGGCTTATAGCATGACCATTCTCTTTATCAAATTCAGATAGGTACGTGACTACCATCAGTCATTTATATATTTCACCATGTTGAATTTATTTTAGTTACTCCACCACTTAAGAATGTCAGAAAGAAAAGGTTTCGCAAAACAACAAAAAAGGTTAGTTGCATGCTATTTCTGTCTCTGGGGTGGACTGGAAGACAATTTTGAGTGGGACGGAAAGGGAGACAGCCCATTGGGAATAATTTGTTCATTCCTTTATATGTTCAATAAACAGTTATTGAGTATGAGCTAAATGCCAGGCACTGTGTACAAGCAATTGGCAAGTAAATAAAACAGGCATGATCCTTTGAGTTACAGGCTAATGATACAGGATTAGGATGTGTCATGAATTTGAAACTTCTGCTAGTGCTTTTAGTTTTCAATTGTAAGCTAGAGTTTTAAAGTGAATCCATTCAGAATCTGAGAATTGGGAATTTTGATTATATTTCTAACCTTGGCTTCCTTTTGTAGTTGTCCAATAGTTGTAGATTCACATTCAGTTGTAAGAAATAGAAGAGTGAAACTATATACCCTTTACCTATTTTCCCATTGTATCTTTCTGCAAACCATAATATCACAAACAGGAAATTGACATTATTACAATTCACCAATGGTACTCAGATTTCTCCAGTTTTATGTGCACTCTTGTGTGTTTATGTGTGCATGTGTGTTTAGTTCTATGCAGTTTTATCCCATATGTATGTTCATTTGTCCACCTATATGGTTAAGATACTAAATAGTTGGGTCATCATGAGGAATCCCCACCTTGCCCTTTTGTAGTGACACCTACGTCTCTCCTACCCCAATCTCTAACCTCTGGCAATCACTATGTTCTCCATCTTTATGATTTTGTCACTTTTAGAATATCACATAAGTGGAATCATCCAATGTATAGGATTTGAACTGACCCGTTTCCCCCCATTCAGCATAATATCCTTAAGATTCATGCAAGTTTGAGCCTTCCTGGTGGCACAAGGGGTTAAGTCTCAGCACTGTCTAGCTCTTGGCTGCCACACAACATGAGTTTGATCCCTGGCCAGGGAGGTACCCACATGGCATGGCAGACCCCTCCTGTCTCATCCACTACTCCCCTCAGCAGTGCATTTCAGTCAATCCACCTGTTTTGCTCCCCACTCTGTCTCTGGTGAATCCTCTCATCCCACACCTCTGGTATGCACCCCAGCTCTTGTGTGAATAAATAAATTAAAAAAATTCATGCAAGCTTTTGCATGTATCAGTAGTTGATTACTTTTTATGGCTGAGTAGTATTCCATATTATCAGTGTATCACAGTTTAATTGTTCACCGTTGAAGGACATTTGGGTTGTTTCCAGCTCTTGACTATTAAAAGTGAAGCTCTGAGAAGGTTTTTATGTAAATGTAATTATTCATTTCTTTGGGAAAAACACCCAGGAATGCAATTGCTGGGCCATATGGTAGTTGCATGTTGTTTTAAAGAAATTACCATACTGTTTCCCAGAATGGCTGTACCATTTTACATTCCAGTCCCCCCCTCAACCAGTGTATTTGTGATCCAGTTTCCCTACATCCTCACCAGCATTAGGTGTTGCCACTTTTTTATTTTAGCCATTCTTTTAGATGTGTAGTGATTTCATTGTGGTCTTAATTTGCATTTTCCTGATGGATAATGATGTTGACTATCTTCTCATGTGCTTTTAGTTACAGACATTCATGTCTCTGCCCATTTTCTAAATAGTTTTTTTATTGTTGAGTTTTGAGAGCTCTTTTTCTATTCCAAATACCAGTCTTTTGTTAGATACGTAGTTTGCAAATATTTTCTTCCTGTCTTTACCCTGTCTTTTATCTTCTGTGCAGGGTCTTTCAAACAGCAAGTATTTTTTGTTTGATGACATCCAATTCATTGGTTTTTCCTTTTTTAAAAATAGAATGATAAATTCCATCTTTTTTTAAAAAAAAGATTTATTTATGCATGCAAGAACTGGGGTACAGGCCAGAGGTGTGGGGGTGAGAGGATTCACCACAGGCAGAGTGGGGAACAGAACAGGGAGACTGACTAAAATATACTGCTGAGGGGAGCAGTGGGGGAGGCAGGAGAGGTCTGCTGTGCCATGTGGGTCACCTCCCTGGCTGGGGATCAGACTTGTGCTGCAGTGGCTACGGATGCTTCATAGTGCAGTGCTTAACCCTTTGCGCCACCAGGGAGGCCCCTGGTTTTTTCTTTTAAGGATCTGTTTTTTAGTGTCAGTTTATGAACTCTTTGCCTAGCTCAGATCCTGAAGATTTTATCCTGTTTCTTTTTTCTAAAAGTTTTATATTCTACATTGAAGCCTGCAGTTCATTTTTGAGTTAATTTTTATAAAAGGTGTGAGGTTTAGTTCCACATTATTTTTGGCTTCTGTGTGTCTAGTTGCTCTCTTGCTATTTGTTTAAAGTGCTGTCTTTCCTCCATTGCATTGCTTTTGTATCTTTTTCTTAAATCAGTAGGGCAGATTATGTGGGTCTGTTTCTGCATTCTGTCTTTTGGTCCACTAATCTGTGTGTTGATTCGTTCACTGATAATCACAGTGTAGCTATATGATACCCCTTGAAATCAAGAAGACTGCACTTCATTTTTTCTTTGCCAAGATTGTTTTAACCATCCAGGAGCCTATACATTTCCATATACATTTTAGAATAAGTTTGATTCTTTATAAAAAACTTTATTGAACATTTTGATAGGCATTGCTTAATGACCATGGATCATTTTGGGGAAAATTAACAGCCTTACTTTGTTGATTTAATCTATGAACACAGTTGCCTTGGCTTTTAAACTGCTAGTCAACAGGCTCTATTCAGTGCCTTCTAAGTGTAAAACTAAGAATAGTTTTACAATTCTTTAAGCTTTAGTGAACTAGAATAATCTTAATATAACTTCATTGTTTATTGTGTTTTATTTCATAGACCAATGATTTCAAACAAGCTGAAGAAACCAACTTTGCTGAGGTAGAACAATCATAATATGACTCTATTGTTTACTCTAACTGTGTCTTTTTTCACAGCCCATTCATTTCAAAGGAATCATAAAGATTATTTTTAAGCATTATTTCTCACCTCTAACACCTACTCCCAGTGACACACTCTGAATTTGATTCACTGAAAAATGAACTCATTGTTTAATGTCTGATAACTCCTAGAAGAAAAGATATCATTTGGACAGTGACCTTGTGTATTTTAATCTGCTTTTCCCCTGATACTTATTTAAAACGTCATTTCTTGGAAATCAGCATTCAATTTTACCAGCAGTTGTTTGCAATTGTTTATTCTCCCTCAAAGTTCTAATTTCTATTTGTGGCATGACAAATTGGTTGCTGTGGAGATAATTGTCTAAAACTGGATTTAAGGGAGAATGTGTAGCTAAGCCCCAGCTTTTACAGGAAAACCTCTAATAACAAAGTTGTGGGGAAGTGAAATCTGGGAATTTGGGTCTTTAAATCAAATTACTTCTACATAACAAATGAAGACTGATACTGTTCTTTGCCAGTAGGGGTCAAGGCAAATAATAAGCCCTAAGTGTTGTACCTCTGAGAAATTTCTTTAATAAGAGTTGTAGGTTGAAAAATTTGTTTCAAGCAGTTTATTTAATTGTGGGGAGGGAACTAAGCTTACCATATAAAAATCTAGACCCTAGTTGAAGATTCTTGCACAAATAGCATTATTTAAAGTAGAAATTTGGTTTGATGGCTATGTAAAGAAATCTAATTGTTTTTATTCATTTATATGTAGGAAAAGGGCATTCCTCCAAAACACAAGGTGTTCAGTGACATTACTGGTACTCCTCCCGTGCCCACCTCGGTTCAAAGTATTGACTCTCCTGAAGTGGAAAAGGAAGTGAAAAGACTCCTGTATTCAGATGCTGAAGCTGTCAGTGTCCGTATCCTTTGATACCAAATATTTTCTCGTAATCTGCTCTGTCTCATGTGTAGTTGCTGACAAATTCTCACTTCTGATATTTATGTGCCAGTTTTGATGTGTAGAACTTAAAATTTCTGGAAAAGTTACTTTCTAGCTAGAAACAGTAAATTCACATAATAAAAATTTATTTGTGTAATTCAATACAAATTGCCTGAGGTTGAGCCTCTTCCTTTTTATCTATATCACCTCCTTTCTTTCTGCTTTTTCCTTGACTGCCTCACCTTGCAGGATGGGAGGTCATTGGTGAAGATGAAACTAAGGAAATAGAAATTCAAGGCTCCATTCCAGGCTTTGCTATACCGCCAGGAATAAGTGGCTGTAAGCAGAAACGTATCTCCTCAGGTACATTCATAGAGGCAAATCAGGAGCTTCAGAGAGGGCATATATTGTGCACTTGGGAGACCCATTGTCCATAGACTCACAGACCAATCACAGAACAAGGGTGCTTTTGCCTTTATTTCTTCTTATTGGTCCTTCAATGGTTTAGGGCTTTCAGATTGGTATTCTGATCTTCCATTCATCCCTGGTGGGTGCTCTAAATGT
This sequence comes from Galemys pyrenaicus, assembly GCA_019455555.1. Lineage (NCBI taxonomy): Eukaryota > Metazoa > Chordata > Mammalia > Eulipotyphla > Talpidae > Galemys > Galemys pyrenaicus. Next base: position 2,711,577 of record JAGFMF010011853.1, on the reverse strand, counting down.
CTTGATCATTGAATACCTGAATGGGTGTTACAGTGTTTTGTATTTCCTGCCATTGCTTTTGGAAGAGAATGATCTTCCTGCAAGAAAAATTATTTATAAAATTAATTTGTTGCTGAGTAAATAGGAGGAATATAACTGTAATCAGAGTGGATGTCATTTGAAAAGCTTCAAATAGTTTCACCTTCCTTTTGTTTAAAACCAATAGAATATGATATAGTTCGGGACATGTTCAGGGATTCAAGCAGTAACAGTAGTGATGACGAGGATGAGGATGACGATGATGATGAAGAGGATGAGTATGACTATGATGAAGAGGAAGATGATTATTATGAAGAAGAAATGGAAAGGAAGCTACAGGCCAAGTTCCTTGAAGCTCGCCAGTATGGGGGAAAGGAGGTAGTTCGTTCAGTAGGTAAGTGAGAGGAAAAATGAAAGGGTTAGGGCACAGTGGTAGCGGGGGGCAGTGCTAAAGAGCGACTCTAAACATACAGTAGATGGAAGACAAAGTTTGAGAAGTTACTGTTCAGATGTGTAGTAGTTTTCGTTGTTTTGGAGTTTGATCTGTTAGTTTAGGTTATGTTTTGATATAGAAAGTTTCTATTTATCTCTGTTAGTCGTGGAAATTCAGAAGCAGATTGATTACCTGGAGAGAAAGCTCCAGAATATTCAGAACAAAGCACAAAGGCAGAAGAATCTCATCATGAAAGTGGAAAATCTGACACTCAAGGTAAATTCTTGTTGGCAGGTATAAAGATATTTTGATATCTCACTTTCAGGATCCCATTTGTAAGGTTCTATTAAGTCACTTCTGCGCAGTATTCTTGTTCATTTGTGAACCCAAATAACCTCTTAGAAAACCCCTAATACAACATTGAGCTTTTATCATTTGAAACTAAGCATTTTTCATGTATTATATCATTTCATCCTTACATTTCTGAAATACTATTATTTCCTATTTTTTAAAAATTATTTCCTACCATTCCCATTTTGTAGATAAGGAATTGAAATTCACAGAGGCTAAGTAACTTGCCAAAGACCATAGTAAGTGGTGGGACATAGATTGAGCACTGTTGTTTTATACCAAAATGTATTCATTGTGGTGAAGGAAAATCAACTAAACTAATTTTAATTTCTGATTTAAGTGATTCATGCCTAAACAAGAATAAATATGTTGCTTTATTTTATTATTACATATTAAATAAATTTTATTATCCACATATCAACAAAAGGAAAATGTGTTTAGGCCATGTTTGCTTTTCTTTTTGGAATGAAGGAAATTCAAAAGCATTTGGAGAATTCTTTGCCACATTTCATTTTCTGTAGAACTGTTGTGACCCAAGGGGAGCAACTTGACAGTTGAGTGTTGTCCTTTAGAATAACCAGATGAAATAATAGATGTGTACATACTTTAAGAGATACAGATAGATGGTATTATTGCTGTTGCATACAATACTAGTTAGAAACACTATATACTCCCTAGTGTAGAGAAGTGAAAAAGTCATCATTAAACTCCAAGCCAGCTTTTTAAATAGTTCACCATAGTCAAAGGATTGTGCTAACTTAGAAAGAGTTAACAGGAAGTCATTTCAACTGTTTAGGGCAAGAAAAAAAATGTTGTGTAGGAAAATCAAATCAAATCCAATGCCCTGTTGTTAGGGGATGCAGTTTTATACTATAAATCCTTTAAAAAGAATGCTCTTTTGTGATGACTGACAGTTTTTTTTTTTACCAAATTATTTACCAAATTCTTCTCTGCCTAACCCATGTTCTCTTTTCCTTTGAGACTCAGTATTCATCATTACAATTTGTTTTCCAGACTCATTTAAAGAATGTGCTTGAGCAGCTTAAGTTACAGGAAAAGCAAAAAAATGAGCAGGTAAGAAGTGTATTTTCAGATCAACCAGAAAATGTTTGAGACAGAGAATCCCCATCCCCATCCCTAATCTCATTTTGGGCTGTTCCTTTCACAGGAGTAGTAGTGGTCAAATCTAAAAGAGAACAAGGTCTTTGTGAAAATTCCCTTATTCATCAGTTACTGAATGCCTGTTAAGTGAAAGAAACTGGGTGTGTATACAGTGTTGAAAAAGACAGATGCATTATTTGTCCTCATGAAGCCAACAGTCTAGCAGAGATTGACAGTAAAAAAAAGTTATCATATAATCACAAAGAAGTGGTGTAAAAGAAAAAGGTTAACGGTGCTATTTCAATAAAGAAGAGTCCTGAATTAAATTACCAGGGTGGGGAGGGGCAGTGTCACACTAGGTTTCTCTGGGAGTGACATTTAAGGTGAGACCTGAAATTCCAGGTAAAGAGAGTATGAAGAGTCACTTGAGTGAAGCATATGCCAGGTCCCACACTGAGAAAGAACTTGGCCTCTTTGGAGACCACTGGAATACTTCGTGCTGTATAACAGAAGGTCAGAAAAGTAGGCAGAGGCCATATCCCATGGTCCCTTGCAGGCTGTGGTAAGGAGAATGGGTATTAGTCTTGAGCACAGTGGAAAGCCCTGGCAGAGCTTTAAACAAGAGAATCACATTTAATTTAAACTTTTAAAAGATCACTCTGATTATCTGGACTAGAGACAGGGAGGCAGGTTAGGAAACTGAGTGGTTATTTAGTATGAGATGGTGATAACTTGGACTAATGTGGTGGCAATGGGGCTAGAAAGACTATATACTCTAACTATGATATGTACTTAGTATCTTTAAAACAGCTTTATTGATCTATAACTCACATTCCATACAATTCACCCATTTAAATGGTGCATTTCAATGGTTTTTAATATATTTACAGAATTGTGCAGCTGTTACCACAACCATTTTAGAACATGCTCATCACTTCAAAAAGAAATTGCCCATTTTCTGTGAATTCCTCCTAACCCTCCAGTCCTAAGCAACCACTAATCTACTTTCTACTAGTCTACTTTGCTTATTCTTGTTATTTCTTGTAAAAGTAAAACATGACATACGATCTTTTGTGTCTGAATGCTTTCACTTAGACTGTTTTCAAAGGCTAATCCACGTTGTGGCATGTATCAGTTTTCCATGTTATGGCCAATAACACTCCATTGTATGGATGTTCCACCTTTCATTTATCCTTTCATCCATCAAGGGGAATTTAAGTTGTTTCTGCTTTTTTTGCTATCATGAATAATACTGCTATGAGGATTCATATGAGAGAATGTATTTTTAAAGGTAGAGTTGATGGGACTTGGGTCAATTACTGGGTGCTGGAGGAGAAAGAGGTGTTAAGGATGTAACCTACATTTCTAACTTGAACAACTGTATTATTTGAAGCCACAAGAGGGTGATCAGAGTGAAAAGGGATCAGTGTGGAATAAGTGAGGATCAAGCCGCCATATAGGAATGTATGCTGCCCCCAGCCCTACACTGTTGAGGGTAACCACTGAAAAGAGACTGACCTTTGAAGACTTTGACCTTTAGCCATGTTATGAAGATGGACATAGTATGCATTTCAAAGCTAGAGGCATTGTCCTCCATCCCATATCAACAAGGCCGGGAGAATATGTTCTGTATTTTCCCTTCCCCTTGGCAAATTCCTTATCCAAGTACTGCTTGTAAACAACCATATGAACAGTTAATGCCAGGATTACTTTAGCACCCACAAACTAAACAGTTTGTTTTCTTACATGTAAGTAAGTTAGTTTTGGCATGTGCTATTTTCAACATAAAAGCATAGCTGTAAATTTTATTTACCCAGAGTTCTTTATGATAACTCATATATTCAATGCCTACTTTAAACTAGGTTCTGGGGGCCTCCCTGGTGGCGCAGTGGGTTAAGCAACGCATTATGAAGCAGATCGCAGCCACTGCAGCACGAGTTCGATCCCTGCTGCCGGCCAGGGAGGGG
>JAGFMF010011853.1:2652793-2704635 GCA_019455555.1 Galemys pyrenaicus | reverse complement strand
GCCATGTACCTGGTCACTTCTACTAAATAAAGCATGAAAAGCCACCGAGGGCTCTGAGACTCTCCTTCCTTGACCCGTCTGCCCAGATTCATCCTGAATCTGCCTCCAGTGCTGCCTTCCTGCCGCTGCAAAAGGAAACTGGAGAGAGGCAATAAACTACAACTAGGAAATGACAGAAGAGACTGTTAGTGTGGGACAGCCTTCTACAGTTCTTAAGATAATCTTAATGAATTAAGCAAGTCATCTTCATATTAACCATATAGCATTGGGATTTTAAGAGAGTGTGTAGAGAAGCAATCAAAATGGCAGCTGTAGTATTGGCATTGAATTATGTTGTAGTGGAACAAACACAAGGTTGGGATGCCAGCTCTGCCACTCACCATGGGCAAGTTCCTACACATGTTAGAGTCTCCATTTGTTCATCTGGACATTAGGCTGATAACACATCATCAAGAGGCATCTGATGGTTGATGGAAATGTCCCAGCTAGATGCAGGTCTGGTCCCAACTGATGATGTTTTTGCTACTATAATAGGGCAGTCTCCAGAAAAGGGGAGGTTCCAAGTTCCCTGCCCCACCCAAGGGAGGGTGGAGTTGAGCAGAGAATAGAGGAAGCTGGAGAGGAGACCAAGAAGGAAGGAAACAAGATGGTGAGCAAGAAGTAGATCTGGAGGAAGCACATAGAGCAGAGAGACATGTGAACAAGCTGCATTTGCTTCTTAGTCCTGGACTGGGTAAAACAGATATTGGTGAGAGACCTGTTGGCAGGTTAACAATGGCAGCTTTTATCTTTTTCTTGATTTAAATTTTGCTCTTTTCCTTCCAGACTTTCTGGCTGTTTCTGACCCTTTTCTATGGTACCCACCAGAAGGTGCTTTCAATTTGTGGCAGGCTTTTGGGCCTTGCTTTGGGCCAGCCCTGTTTGGCTAGATATTTACCCCATGAGGGGTTTAGTAACTTCAGGTGCTTGATTTAGAAACTTTATTCTTCCCCCTGGATGAAGGAAGGTGAGAGATGAGCAGAAACAGATAAAAAGCACTCCATGGGCATGGCTTGAGAGACTGAGGCCAGTGAGGGTGGCACATAAGTGTGTCTTCAGTGCTCTTCCAGTCTTTCTGCTATCATGTGTCATTGTAATCTAGGGTTCCCACTTCACCACTGTCCCCCAGGCCCTCCTGGGCTTATTGCCCCCACCACAAAACATACTCACTTCCATATTTCGAAGGAGCCTTTGACTCACATCCCTCATTCTGGTGAGGCATGGGACTTTCTGCCTGTCCCCCTGCTCCAAGGATTTGAGTGCAGCCCTTAACTCTGCTTAGTTGCAGTGTGGAACGGACTCCTCAGCAACAGGGTGTCCCACTGTCCATGTGCATGTCATCTGGCCCCTTTTATTTCAGAGCAGTCCTGGGAAACAAGGGACCCAGGCAGCTGATAACATTGCTGATCCTACTTTTGCTGTCTCTAATAAATAGTCTGGATCTATCTGTGTTTCTTGGTTCTTTACCAGCTGTATCTCTTAGCCTACTTGACCTAAGACTTAGTATAAATAAGAAAAACAGAAGATCTCATCAACAATTGTTTCATACAATTATACAATATATGATGACATGTGGAAATCACAGTATTTTAGATATATTGGGGGTGAGTCAAATATGTTATTAAAATTAGTGTCACCTAGTTGTGGTATTTTCTATGGTGGCTAGAAAATTTTAAATTGCATTTGTGGCACACATTTTATTTCTATTCTAGATTGGTGAAAAAGAAGAGTTGGTGATGGGGCAGAGGGACCGACAAGGTTTTATTTTGGCAGAAATTCATTCCTGTGATTAGTGGGGATGGTGTGTGTGTGTGTGTGTGTGTGGGGGTCATATGTAAGACTAGAAGATCTTTAAATTGAATCAATCAAATTTTATGAAAACCTGCTGTATTGTCCTGACTTTTTCTCATTATGCCTCAGGATGGTGAAAAATTCCTAGATGGGTGAGGGCAGGTCTGTGAGTGGAAATTAGCTAATGTGCATGGGCTCTTCAGAGGTAAACAGCTGTCGTCAGGTGGCAATAGTGGAGGGGACTAGTGAGGTATTTTTGTTGTCCTGTGGATGGACTCATCTGGGAGCCAATGATTTGCAGTGCTCCTGTGGTTGCTTGGCCCACCCTCTCTTCCCACACTCAAATAAAGGGAGGATGTGGAATATCAGAGTCAAGGAGTATAACCAGAGGAACCAAAGTAAACAAATACAAATTTATTCTTTTCAAAGCAGAATTCAAGGGAAGGGGGAAAAGCACCACAGTGAGTGGCAATCAGTTAACCAATTTGTTCCCAGCCCCACCTCTTCAATCCCAAATTTTTCAGACTTGTACGCCACCCTTGCTACCTCTCCTGAACCCTTCCCCAACTGCCATCTTTGTGACCAGTTCTTTCAGCCAGCAAGCGGCACAGCAGACTTCAGTCTGGCCTCAATACTGCCCTGGAGACAGCAAGGACGCTCAGCCAGTCCTCCCTATACACAGCTGTTGTGAGAGGAGATGGAGGCTGGGAAAAGAGCCCTGGCCTTGAGCCTGTCCCCCTCCCGCAGTCATTGATGTTAAGAGTAAGAAGGAGGTGAAGTATTCCTTTGTTCCCAGGGCCAGATTTTGGCAAAGGCCCAGCTTAGCAGCTAGGTCTTCATAGCTCTCAGGCAGGGTCCTCAGTTTCTCTCCCAGGACTGTTTGTCAAAAGGCAGCTACTCTCTCATTTGTTTCTCACCTATGTCAAAGGAACTTTTGAAGAGATTTCCTGGCCTGAAATTGTCTCAGAGGCCACAAGCCTATCCCTGAGAATGCATGTTCAGGGAATGGTCTAGCCGAGATGGAGCCGAGATGCCAAACAAACCTCAGACAGCATGGGGATTCCTGAAAATGTATCTGGAAGGAAAACATCTCCGAGGATTGGCCACTGCATGGCCTCAGGGTTTCACCAATTCTGGGAGTACAAGAAAGTCAAATAGGTTCCTCTGCAGGGAAATAGCTCCATTCTTTGGGCCTTGAAGGAAATGGGCACTTTGAGAGCCTTTCCGTTTTGGACAGGAGGGTCCTTGTCCTTCATGAGCAGGGCCCTCCCTAGAAACGACCTCACAAGAAACGACCTGAGGGCCTCCAGCCTTTCAGCCTTCCCTAGCAATTTCCCAACAAACACGAATCCATTCTGCTCTCACTCCAAGAGGAGGCATCCTCCTTAATGGCTTTTGGGCCTCTGTCAGATTCTGTCAAGAATAATCGCCTCTCAATCCTATCTGTTCCCCAATACTATTTGACATCAACCCCAGCAAACACTCACATTCCTTATCACTGATGCTAATGCCACAAGTCAAAAGTTTTCCTTAGGTGGCCTACCCAGCCAGTGCCTTCTGTGCCCTTGAGTGCAGAGCCATAGACTACGCAGCGTCCTACACAGTACATCTAGGAGACAGAACATGTGACCGATGTTTAACGACAAAAAACACATCTGGGCAAATCCCACCCTAACCTGGATTCACCATGCCTGAGGATCCATTGACCTTACTGCGGGCCAGCTGCCCATGCGTGCTGCAGCAATAGCGCCTGGACCCTCGAGCGATACACCCACCTTGGGCATTATGGTCGATGAAGGCCGCAAGGTGTCAGTGACCCTGATAGTGAGAATCAACTCTTGACCTGCTGCTTCAGTCCACCTACAGCACAAATCCTACATAACAAGATTTACAGCTTTTTTTCTTCTTTTTTTGACCATGCCTGGTCTGCTGCAGTTGCCACAGGCTCTCACAGCCTAAGATCTCTTGGGCAGAACAAGGGTTGTGGAAAGAATTTTCCAGGTGAAAGACTGTCATAATATTTGCCCTCCTAAAGCTGAGGCAGATGTAGGCCTCAACGACCTTGAGCTCCCAGCGCTATAGCAAGTTTCTTCTATGCCAACCACGGCCAGATGCCAGGCTCTGAGATCTGCCGACTACCTGTTCAGCATACATCCAGATAGCCAGTCCCGCCTGTAGGCCTTGTGAGCACTAAGGCAGATGTTGGAATGGGATCTGACACCCTCATTCTATGATCAAGTGCCCTCTGGATTCTAGGAGGAGGCAATCCTAGGCTCCTAGACCCAGTCACGGCTCTCCCTCCCCTGCAGCAGATAAATCGAGCTTGCCAGCCATTCTGCCCACCAGTCGGTCCCCTGCTTGATTACAACGCAGGAGCCCAACCACCTCACACCTGTGGACCTTGATGCCAACCACTGCTTTCTTTAAGGCTTTGAGCCACAGTTAGGAACTGGAAGGAGCTACAGGATGTATATAGTGTCTCATTCTGGCCAAGGCTAAGAAAGGCCTACTTGTTCCTTCTTTTCCGTGCAGGGCGAGCAGAGCTTGGATTGGCTCTATTTTGGCACCTGAACCAGGTAAGAGGAGCCCAGGAATATTTGTTCAAGGCCCAGGTCTTAAGGAAACAATATTTGGAATGAGTGACGAGAACAGGCTTCTGTTGCTTTGGTCTTGAGGACAGCTCACCCCAAACACGAGTGGAGAGGCAGCCTAAGGGAGCTTCTGGAATGCATCTGTCTGTCCAACCAGAGGCTGAGGCTAACAAAGAGCAAGGCAGAACATTAATACGTCAAGAGGTATTAGAGTTTAATGTGTGAGTGAGGCCAGGAGATTGCTGATGTACAGTAGATACGTAGGATAGATGTTTGTATATAAACTTCAGCAATTTAGGTCAATTGTAGGGTTCTAGGTTATAAAGCTCCTTTGATAGAAAGCTGCCTACGTAGGCTCTAACTGTGTTTAAAGTTGCCAAGCCCACTCCTACCCCCACTCTATTCTGAACAGGTTTTTGGATAAAAGGATCATGGTATATGTTGCTTAGGAAGAGTTAGTTCAGTTTGAGGATTGGGTTCCCCCTCCAGAGTTAGCAAAACAGTTTGCTGCAAAGGATGGCCTTGCTGTTGCCTGTGTGTAAAGCAGCCACTTTCCTTATTTGGAGCCAGTGGCTCCTCAGAAGGGACCACTGCACAGGGTGTCTGGTGGCATCTGCTGGGGGTAGTCAGCCACCTCAGCTGATTCACTCCAAGGAAAAGAAGGGTCACAGCCTGCAAGGGTGTCGGGCAGTCACACTCCTCCAAGCTGAAGGGTGGCTTCTGCTGCCTCACCCAAAGAGAGAAAGACTTCCTTGCTGAGCAAGCTGCTGCCCCTCCCCCAGGGCTATGAAAGCAGACTCGGGAGAGCAACTCAGCTGATGTCTCAGGACACAGAGGCCTTAGGGAAAAGGGGTGATGGGGAAAAACATCTAAGCCCATATGCATTTTTTTTAACGTTTCCAAAAGTGAGGTGGAAGGAAGAACCAGAATGAGTTGCTCCCACCTTGAGGAAGGTCTGCCAGGGGATTAGGCAGAAGGAACTGAAGATATTTGTGGAGGAAATAACATCTAGTGGCTTCAGGATGGCTAGAGCTATGACCTTGAACTGAAGCACATGGCAGACTTTTCCAGGGGCACTTGATGGGTGGGGGGGGTGCCTTGGGGATCCTCTCTTGTCTCTCTGGTTGGGCCAGAGAGTAGGGCTAACTCCTGTGAGTTCATTATGTGGGAACCTGGGGTCATGAGGCTTCCCCATGTCCATAATTCCATGGAGAAGGGAAAAGGACAAATGAATGGGCACTGCTTAGTTTTGCAAGGCCGTTTCTCTGCTCCCTGCCTGAATGGCCTCCAAGTACCACTGGCCTGAACTGCAATAGGAGCATACTTAAGGGGCCAGTCTCAAACTTGAAGATTAAAGGGCACGTTTCTAGAACAGGATGAATCATGCCTCTCCCTCTTTCAACACCCTCCTCCCATGCCCGCTCCACATGCCACCAGATCCCTGGTGCTGCCCAGAGCCCAGATAACTCTGGTTGAGGAATATGGGGCTGGTGGGGACTGGGAAGTTCGGGGGAAGGCTGGGGGATGGCTTTGATCAGAATGGGGAGAGGACTATGAACTGTAAGTTGAGGATCTGGCTCCGTCAAGAGGCCAGCAGGGTGCTGGCAGTCACATCAGAGCTTCGAACACTGGGGAAGGCATGGCGAAGTTTCTCCATGATGTCCTCCAGGCACAGGCTGACATCCTGGCTCTTTGACCCCACATCATCTGAGTCGGAAAAGAGAGAGTTGGGAAGCAAACTAGAGATTTCCTTATGAGGCTAAAGGGCTTCCCCAGCGAGCTGAAGGGCAATCCTACAACATCCGGGTCTTCTCAGCACCATGTCTAGTCCATAGGATGTGCTTAATATACATTTTCAGCGTAAAGGAATGGATGGATTAGTCAAATAAGCAATCATCCCTGACCTTAAACTCAAAGCCATGAGGAGAAAACACACCAACCCTAGCAGAAACTTGGGCAGGAGGTCCTGGGCACAACACAGTCATGGAGGCAGCGACTGGGTGGGCTCAGGGGAACTCACCTGCAGCCTCAGTGTCTGGGGTAGTTTGTCCCTTCTCCTGGGGGTGGCTGCTTTCTGACTGCTGTGGAGAGGAAGCTAGCGATGAGCCTGCAGAGCCATTGCCGTCAGAGTCCGTAGGTGGCTAGTGAGAGGTAAGAGAGGACGTAAGTGACTCTGCCTTCTCACCTGACTCAGAAAGGATCTTAACAATCTCATGCCCATTCCTTTGTTCTTGGACTATAAGAAATTTTTGGTAGTGTCTCAAACAGTGGCTTCCCCTTTTAGGAAACTTCTCAAAAAAATTCAATTACCTATTACCTTCTTCCTTCAGTAGCCTCTGTCAAAGGCTCCAGTTTTGTAAGGATGGCGTTGCCTCTAAAGGGCTTCTGCTGTCATCTCAGCTGTAATTAAGCTGTTTAGAACCCAATTCTCTCTGGAGATGTAGAGTTGCACATCTGATCGTCAATTCATGACATAATGTCATGTTACAGCCCTCCAGGAATTTATCTAGAGGCCCTCCCTTGAAGGATCTTGGGAAGAGCTAAGGAGTGGTATCACCTGGTATGTGAAATGACAATAGCACGTAACATTTGTGAAGTGTTTATTATATTACTGGCATCATGCTAAATTCTTTCAGTGTATTATCTCATTTTGTGTTCACTAAAATTCTGTGGAGTTGGTATAGTATTACCCTTTTTACACACGAGGGAACTGGAACCAGCGAGGCTAAATGTTTCCTAACATCCCACAGCCACGAATCAGCAGAGCCACATTCCAGCTCAGGGCTGTCTGACCCCAGAACCACCCCATCTCCCACATGCTACCTCACACAGAGGACCTCCCTTCATGCTCCCTTCACAGCCCAGCATGTCCAAATCCACTTCGCTCCAGCCAACACCATGCTAGCAAAATTCCATGTTTTGGATGATTCTCTAAACGTTGTTCTTCGATATCAGCTTCACGTGCATGGTGGTGGGGGGAGGGGATGTGTGCCCTCAGGTGTTCTTCCTCTGTCCCTGGACCCACACGGGCTTGAGGGTCACATGCCTGGATGGAGTGGAAACTAGGTGGAAGAGAACTGCATGTAGATGTGATATGGACACCCCTTTTCTTTCGCTCACCGTCTCACCAGCCCTGATTGCCATCCTAGTTCTCTTCAGAAAGTCATCTGACCGTCACCTGAGCCAGGGAGCTATATCTTTCCTCCCCTTTGCTTTTTCTGCTCCCCCAGCCCCCTCCCTCCTGCTCTGGGGCTGCGCTGGTCCTTCTCCCGGCTCCATCCTCACCTGTAGGAGCAGCTCCCTTAAGCGCTGCAGCTGGGACTCTAGTTGCTTGTTGTGGTCCTCGAGGATCTGCATGCGGGTCTCCAGGCGGCTCTTGTGCTGCCGAAGAATCCGGGCCTCAGCCAGAAGCTCCTCATTGCGGTGGTCCTGAGCGGTGTCAGCGGAACCCTCAGCCAGGGTGGGTGCCTCAGCAGCCTCCTCATGCTGCCACTTCAGGCGCCTCAGTTCTCCCTGGAGAATCCTGTGGAGCGCAGAGAAGCCAAGACCTATGGCCCTAAAGGGTATTGACCGTCCAGGTCCCAGATGTCCCGTCATCCCTAGGTATGAGCAATCCTTTTGCCCTCTCATCCTCACTCTACCCCGCCCCTTGCTAAATGACCAAATCCACTTTCTCCTCAGCACAGACGTCATTTACTTTCCCATCCTTAGGCCTCAGAGCAGAGAGAGCTGGCATTTCATATAACAAATGTCTCAGGGCTTTGATGTGTTGCTTCAGGGATTAATTCTGACCTTAAAATCAGGCAGAAACAGAGTCTGCAAATAAATGAGCATGGGAACCATCAACTCACTCCATTTTTAGATTCTAGGGAAAGTCAGAACATAAACAAAAGATTGCCCATCTTCTCTCCACTACCCTCCTATGTGGTCCACTTGGAACACCCATGCTGAGTCATCAAGGACAGATTCCCAAAAAATGGTCTACTTTGGGGGGACATTACTTTTTTTGAGGGGGGGGAGCAACAGAATTGCTCTCAGTGTTTCCCAGGGCCTGCCTCACAGCTGCTCTAATGCAGTGCTTCTCTGACTACCTATAGTGAAGAACCCGGGGGCATTTTCTACCCACTGTGCGCTGATATATGATCTGAACACTCATGGTCCCTGCTCTCACCGCGCCAGTTCAACAACACTCAGACTGTCAGTGTCTTATTCAATGCACACCAGCCCACTAATCTGTTTGGATGTCATGATGACATCAAATAGCTATGGAAGTTTCTTAAGCCTTTCATTTTCTGGATTCATCTGGTCTTGAACCAGTAAGAAACACTTTGCAGACTGGTCCTGTTCCAAGGACTCGGTCTGTGGGCCAGTGTCATGAGCACTGCACTATGAAGCTATCTGCAGCCACTGCAGCATGAGTTCAATCCCCAGCCAGGGAGGGGACCCACATGGCACAGCAGACCTCTCCTGCCTCACCCGCTGCTCCCCTCAGTAGTGTATTTTAGTAGCTCTGCCTGTTATGTTTCCCACTCTGTCTCTGGTGAATCCTCTCACCCCCCACACACCTCTGGCCCATACCCCAGCTCTTGTATGCATAAATAAATTTTTAAAAAAGAAAAGAACGCAAGAACCTACCCCAGGCACCACCCCAGACTTGTAGATCAGGATCTGCACTTTACCCCGCTGCTCGAGGGACGCACATACACACGGATGTTTGACAAGCAGTGCTGAGCTATACTGTGGATTCTACTGCAACATCCCCAGTGTGGCTTGGACCTCCTCAGGCCCCTGATGCTGACTGTACGTTATGCCATCTGAAATGTCTTCACCTTCCTTCTTCAGGGCTGCAAGCGCCCTGTGGGATCCTTTTCTCTTATTCCTTCCACTTACGTGATTTCCAACACTGAAATTTCCATGAGGGTGGGGACACATCCTGCTCTTTTCTGTATTCTCTGTGTTCACAACCTCTCTGCTTGTATCCAGTAAGCACTTGGAAGCCTTTAGGTTGACTTCAAAGGACAATGCACAGGCTAGCTAGCACTTATTGAACACTTACTATAAGGCAGAGCCTAGCTAACCTGTAACATGCCTGATCCCATTTGATCTTCACAAGTTACCCTAGAAAGTAGCTACTATGATCACTTTACAGAGGAGGAAATGGAGGATCACAGAATATAAGGAACTTGTTCAAGGTCACATAACTAGGGGCAGTGTCTGGACTTGAATTCATAGGCATATGTTGAAGTGCTAGGAGTTGAACTCAAATTTTTCGAACCCACACAAATCTCTGCCATCAGCACCACGCACCGGTTCTCATCCTCTAAGTGGGCCAGGATCTTCTCGAGCTCCCCCTTGCTTTCTGTGGCCATGCCACATAGAGTCTGCTGCCCGAAGGCCGGCTCCCGGTCTGTGATGGGGCTGGAGTGCCGCAGCAGGTACTGGTCCTCATCTCTACACAGATGTGGGGAGGGGAAAGGAAGAGGCCAGGCAGAAACGTGAGGATTCACTTCTTAGTCCATGGAGGGAAAGGCCACGAATGTAGGCGTACAAGGAGTGGAAGAGCTCAGAGATGGCAGAAGTCATGGCTGGGGGTACTAGAAGAGTGTTTTCCCACTTCTCTTGCTGAACACTGTGCCCAGAAGGCAGCCTCCCTCCCTCAGGGAATCCAGGACCCTGACCACCACACTCTGTGGCCCTTGACGATACGCTTCCCAAAAGGGGGCAGAGGAATCCCAAGGAGAGCTATTCCGGGAAAAGAAGCAGCTGTGAAAACTCACATGCTGTCATCTGGGGACAGGCTGTCATTAAAGAAGGAGCAATTTTGACTTTCCATCTCAGCAAGCCTGGAGAGAGAGAGCAGGAACAGAAGGGAACACAGGGTGTGGGGCCTGCTTTCATCTAATCCCATCATAGGAGCAGCAGCTCTGGGGGCTGCCCAACCACCCCAAAGTGTCAGGCCTCACTGGCTGCTATGTACCCATAATGCCCATCTCCCCCAATGACTGGGGTCATTCTCTTCACCCCAACTGAAAACCCCTCTCCCTTGAACTCCACAGGCCCCCCCCCACCTGATGGTACCTGCTGGCAAAATGCTCAATGCGGGAGTGTGTGTCAGCATGTGGCAACATCGGGGAAGAAGCCGGCCTAGAAGAAAGCAGCAGAGACTCAGGGGGCCAAAGCTGGCCAGCTGGACAGCACGTTTTCTCCGCACTCCATCCTCTTACCCCCACCACCAAATGAGGCAGATGGGCAAGAGCTCTTGGGGACAAACTAGAGCTTGGAGCCTTAGTCTATTTCTCTGGTCAGATTCCTGGTCAGACTCGAGTTGAACTTCCCTGTCACTAGTCAGGTTTGCCTTAGAAAATTCCTGTAGCCCCCTTGGGAACTCAGCCCCTTCACAGCACATTCTTGGGCTCAGTGAGGCTGCCCACAGGCTGGGCTCAGCCCCGGTACTCACGTCTCACTGTAGTCGGCCTCCAGCACTGACTGCACGGGTAGATAGCCTCGTTGAGGGTGTTTGCTGAAATAATGCTTTGAGCGGAATTTGTTCTTTAAAGTTGTGGCAAAGTCCCTCATGTTCTCACTGGATGTGGTCTGATGGTGGGGGAAGAGGGCAGAAGAACTCACTCTAATGGCTACTGGATATTCTGGGGGAGGTTTGGCTGCTCACCTACAGCAGGGAATCTGCTGGTAACCCACTCTTGGGCATGCCTACCACACTCTGCTTCTAGAAAAAGATCTAGAAATATATATATGTGCGCCAAACTATGAACACTGGGTGCCTCTGAGAAGTTGGTCTGGAGGGATAGGGAGCAGGGGAGGAGAGGGAAGGACTTTCATTTTTACTTTAAACCCCTCTGTACAATTTGGATCTTTTACAATGAGCACATATTTGCTCATTTTAAAATATCTTAAATTCTAGGTTGATAGAAGATGAACAAGAGGTAGAAGAGTATCCATCTACCAACTCAAGCCAGTTTTCTAATATTTACTGCGAAATGAACACCCACAAAAAGGGCAAGGTTTCTGCTCCAACTGGGCACGCATATTTCTGTGCCAACAGAATCTGGAGAGCAGAAGAAAGCTTAGAGAGAATGATTGTGGGGAAACAGGTTGAAAGATGGGGAGGTAGGGTAGGAGAGGGCAGTAGGAGGAGCTGGGGTTTTGGCAGAACTATGGGGGTAGAAAGGGATAAAGGAGTTGAGGAGACAGAATCAGCTCAGGAGGATAAGCCTGGCACTGTGGGTCTTTAACACTGCAGAGGAGACATTCTGTGGCTGCAGATCATGGGTGCTGGCCCACTTGGGCTCAGGTGGCTGCAAAGGACAATTTCCAAATAAAACCAAGTAGAATTGGAGGAACCAGGTAATGAACATGACTTAGTTTTTCAAGAGCCCAAATAACTCACTTGAGCACAGTCTTTAGAATTGACTAGAAGGGGTGGAAATAATGATAAAATAGCAAGCGAACGCCAGGTGACAGGAATGATAGAGAAAGTCAGGGAGGGCAAGCTAAGGTGAGCAAAACAAGGCTAGTTGCCTGGGACCACCTTGCTTTTTCTACTTTTCCCTGAAACTTTTCTCTGCAGGAAACTGCTGTGCGCCTTTTAAATCGGAGGGGCTGCCCTGTGCTGCTAGACTCAGTTGTATCCTGGGGGAGGGAGAGCTTGTACCAGAAGGTCAGAGAGGGCTGGACACCTCAAACTGGTGAACACCAGGACTGCTTGGGGAATGCGCCCCAAAGGAGAGAGCAAAATACAGTTAGCCAGTACTTGGCAAAGTGGATCAATAGACCTGTACCTGAGAGCTGCCTACCCCTCCCGCCCAGCCCGGAGACTCCATACCGGGCTGTAATACTCCATGATAGGGTAGTGCAGCTTGTTGCCTTTGCTGGCCCTGCCCGTCAAGAAGCAGGTCTGGCAGATGTCCACGTTAAATTGTTTCAGACTCCGGTACCTTGGGGAGAGAAGCAACAGGAAAGGGGATCCAATATACCATAGTGACCGCCCCAACCCTTGAACATTCAAATATACACCTGTATTAGAAGACGTTGAGACGTGGAATCATAATGTGCTCAGCTTCCTACACATCATAGTGCTTGAGTCTTCACTAGGTGACTAGCCTCATTCTATAGTCCATAAATCTCTGTGAAAGCACATGCTCTGATTCACAGGAAGTAAGGGAAATAACATTGTTTCACCACCTTTTCTAAAAGGGAGGGAGGGACAGGGTAAAGAGTTCATTTGATCAAATAGTTTTCTAAGCAAGGATGGCTCCAAAAGGTTCAGCCTCACCTGCCTTGGAAAAGGTACAATCTCATGGGAACATAGCCAATTCTGCTAGCCCTGGGCAAGTTGGCTAAAAGTTATTCCCAACTTTGAGCCCATGGAAACTCTCTTGGATATTAGCCTCTTATTGGAAGAGCTAAATGCACACTTCTTCAAAGAAGATATCCAGATGGAAAAAATGTTCATCACTTATCATCAAGGAAATGCAAATCAAAACCACTGTGAGATATCACCTACAACTTTGAGAATGGCACATATCAAAAAGGTAAGAAACAAGAGTTGGCAAAGATGTAGAGATTAAGGAACTCTTATACAGTGTTGGTCCAGCTCCTATGGAAAACAACATGGAAGTTTTGCAAAACATTAAAAATAGAGATACAATATGATCCAGCAATCCCACTCCTATGTATTTACTTGCAGAGTGAATAAATATTAATTCAAAGGGGAAAAAAGTTATTCCCAAAAATCTTTCATAATAGTAACAACTATATTATTACTGACTATAAACTAGCCCTTCAGATCTGGTTCTACTGAAAGATGAGGCCCCCAAAACAGCTACTTGTGAAAACCAATAGTGTTTAAGTCACAGTGAGGATTGTCCCTTCAATAAATAGTGTTGACAACACTGGATGGCCACATGCAAAAGAAGGAATCGGGACCACTATCTTACACTACCCAAAAAAGATAAGTCAAAAATGCATGAAAGATGTAAATTTAAAAAAATATATATTAAAAAATGCATGAAAGACTTGAATGTAAGACTTAAAACCATAAAACTAGAAAGAAGCATAGGTGGCAAACTCTTGTACATTGGTCTTGGCAATGATTTTTTGGATCTGAAACCAAAATCAAAAGCAACAAAACCTAAAATAAACAAGAGGGACTACATGGAGCTAAAAAGCTTCCATACAGCAAAGGAGTCCATCAACAAAATATAAAGGAAACTTACTGAATGGAAAAAATATGTGTGTCATATATTTGGTAAGTGTTTAATATCTAAAAAATAGAAAGAATTCCTACAACTCAGTAGAAAAAATTATACAATCCAATTAACAAATGAGCATCGGATCTGAATAAACATTACTCCAAAGAAGCCATAAAGATGACCAACATATATGAAAAGATGTTTTGCATCACTAATCATCAGGTAAATGCAAATCAAAACCACAAGGAGACAGCACCTCACACCTGTGAGAATGACTATTATCAAAAAAGGCAAGGAAAAACAAGTATTAGTGAGGATATAGAGAAAAGGGAATCCTTGTGATCTATTTATCGGACTGTAAATTAGTGCAACCACTATGAAAAACAGTATGGAGTTTCCTCCAAAAAAATGAAAATAGAACTATAATATGGTCCAGCAATTCCACTGATGGGTATTTCTCAAAAGAATAAAAAATATATTGAGAAGGTATATGTACATCCATGTTCACTGTGGCATAATTTACCGTAGCCAAAATATAGAAATAAGTTTTTTTCCTGTTTTTTTTATATTTCTCAGGAGCCCATAAAATAGCATTTTATATCAATTTTTGTTAAAGGTAATACATAGAATCAATATTCTTTAAATATTTCACTAAGGATTTTTTTTAAGATTTATTTATTTATGCATACAAGAGCTGGGGTACAGGCCAGAGTCACGGGAGGTGAGAGGATTCACCAGAGACAGAGCAGGGAGCAGAACACGCAGACTGACTGAAACACACTGCTGAGGAGAACAGCGGGCGAGGCAAGAGAGGTCTGCTGTGCCATGTGGGTTCCCTCCCTGGCCGGCGGCAGGGATCGAAATCGTGCTGCAGTGGTTGAGGTTTGCTTCATAGTGTGTTGCTTAATCCGCTGAGCCACCAGGGAGGCCCTTTACTAAGGATTTTTAAAGGTAAGATTTTCTAAAATTTATTTATATATATATTTTACATCATTGTTCATTTTTAAACAATGTTTGCTTTCTTTTCCCAAGTGTAGTCCCCATAGAATTTCCACAACCAATCCACCCGTGCACCATCACACAGTCCCCTGTGCTCCTCCCTCCCTATTTCCAGTCCCTCTCCCTTCTCCCCAGCAGGATGTCTCTGGTTTATAATTGTCTGTTTGTTTTTGTTTTGTTGTGTTTTATATTGTTATTATTTTTCCCCTGATGCCTTATTTGGTTCCCCTATACTCCTCCTATAAGCGAAACCATCCAATATTTTTCTTTTTCCTTCTGACTTATTTCACTATGCATAATCCCTACTAGCTCCATCCACGTTGCTGCAAATGGTATTAGTTTATCTTTTTTGATTGCTGAATAGGATTCCATTGTGTATATACCACATCTTCTTGATAGAGTTATTTCTTTTTTGGGTACCTGGGTTGATTCCAGGTTTTACCTATTATAAAGAATGCTGCAATAAACATAGAAGTACAGGTATTCTTTTCAATCAATGTTTTTGTGTCCTTTAGGTAGATCCCTAGGAGTGGAATTGCTGGGCCATAGGGTAGCTCCATTTTCAGTAGACTTAGGAACCTCCACACAGCTTTCCATAGTGGTGGACCAGTTTGCACTCCCACCAGCAGTGTAGGAGAGTTCCTTTTTACCACATCCTCACCAACATTTGTTGTTGCTAGTCTTTTGCTATGTTCCATTTTTACTGGTGTAATATGGTATCTTATTGTGGTTTTGATTTGCATTTCCCTCATTATAAGGGATGTTGAACATTTTTTATATGCCTGTTGGCCATTTGAGATATAGAAATAATTTAAGTGTCCATTGATGGATAAGTGGACAAAGAAAATGTGACACACACATATACATATTGATACAGATATAGATAAAATATTAAACAGCAATAAAAAGAAAACCTATAATTTGCAATAATATGGATGGCCCTTGAGGGCTTCATATGACATGAAATAAGTCAAACAGAGAAGTGATTTCACTAATATATGGAATCTTAAAAAAAAAAACAAACCCAAAATATGAGCTCATAGAGGAAAGATTGGTGGTCGCCAGCAGTGAGGGCTTTAAGACAGGCAATACATATTCAAGAGTCAAGAAGTACAAACATTTTTATAAATTAAATCCTGGGGTGTAATGTATAATATGGTGGTAATAGTTAATAATGCTGTGTGGCTTGCATAGTTGAAAGTTGCTAACAGAATAAATCTTAAAAGTTGTCATTACAAGAAATTTTGTAGCTATGTATGTGACAGAAGATAACTAGACAGTGATCACTTTGCAATATGTACAAATGTAGAAATATCAAAACATTGCATTGTACACCTGAAACTGACTGTTAACACCTGACTTAAATTCTGCCTCAACTTCAAAAAGTTAACATTGTTTTATGATGAAAACGTAATTCAGGGTGGTGGTTACCTTTGTGAGGGAGGAGGGGAATGTAGGATATTGGAATACTGCCTGGTTTCTTGACTTTGGTAGTGGCTGCACTCCATGGTATGCTGGAGCTGGTTCACATCATGTTATAAGAGCCTGTTGTTAAAGTTTCAGGGATATTCCAGAAGTTGTTAAATCCAGCCTTTATTAGATTAAATTTAAAGGGACTTGATTTTATAAAAATTGGATTATGTGAATAATACTGGAAACCAAAATAATAAATA
Source organism: Galemys pyrenaicus (assembly GCA_019455555.1). NCBI lineage: Eukaryota > Metazoa > Chordata > Mammalia > Eulipotyphla > Talpidae > Galemys > Galemys pyrenaicus. Next base: position 2,688,330 of record JAGFMF010011853.1, on the reverse strand, counting down.
TTGAAAACTCATATTTTCCTAATTATTTTACTATCATCTATGTTCACAAGGTTGTCTTCATTGATTGTACCCACAGGGCAGAAATATTATAAATGGTGCACAACCACACATCTCTTCCTTGGGTAGCCTGACATCAGCCATGGTGGGAATATTTTCATCATGGAAATTTGCAAATATAACAAATCAGGTTTTGCAGAGTCAGTTGTGAACCATTTGCCAACATGCCATTTGGGGCCTAGGTGTCCTCATATGCCAGGATGCTGGGACTTCTGGGTTCTACTTAACACTGCAAAACAATGAGTAAGTTACCCCCACCCCATCCCTTTGCTTCTCTATATATTTTCTAGGTCATTTCATAACACCAGTAAAGCAAAAGAAAATATTTCACCTCCAATTTTTCAAAAAGTCAAACATTCTGTGAGGAAAGGATTATAATATATAACATCAAACAATAAAGCAGCAGTAACTATATAACTATGTAAGGCATTGTTTTATAATATATGACCTATATATATTGTTTTATAGTACATTACCTATAGGACCATAATATCATTATTACCATTATTATCATCATCGTCAGTTCAGTGGGTACTGCTTGCCCTACCTGAAGCCCTTGATGGGGCACTGTCTACAGACAGAGCACTTGGTCTGATGCTTCACTTGCTCGGCAATGGTGACCCGGTGCAGAACAGCTAGCCACACCATGGACTGGGGCTCCAAGTTGACCCACTCCAGGAACTGTGATGCTTCAATGAGTGGCTTCCCAGTGCTCTAGGGAAACAAGAAGCCCAAAGTGAGACCCGAAGTGTCTTGCCTCTGTAATGGTTGCCCTCAGTGGAAGAGGAGAATCAGCAAGGCGTGGGTTGGCCTATTCTCCATAGGTGTCTACCTTCTACCTTGTCCTAGTTGAGCTGGCACCCCTCCCCAGCAGGACTTGGGCCCCAAGAGTCCAGGGGACCCTCTGCTTGGTGTTCCATCCCCACAAACTCCCTTACATCTAAGTAGTTCAGGTCAAAAACTTAGCTCTTAGTCCTCCCTCCCTTCTTCCACACCTTCCCTCTCAACATCTCTCCCCAGTTCCATACTCACAAAGCGGAAGCAACTACGGACACTGGGCTCCACATTGCTGCCCCCAAAGGCTGCCACTTCCCCCAGTTGACGGGGCACCTGAATGGCCTCATGAAGCAGGACACCAAGATGGCGTTGGTCACACTGGCTGCCTGAGTTGGCCACTTGGCTGAAGAGGTCTGCTGGCCCCAGCATAAGTCATGGCCAACCCCGAGGCAGGAATGGCCAAAGAATGGTGTGAGGAGGGAGAGCAGAAAAGGAAGACAGAGAAAGAATACATAGACTTAGCTAATGACTTTTGAAACTGGAATACCTAGAGGTCTATCCCTGAACTTCTAGAAGCCCGGGGGTTCTAAAAAGAGCATTCTCGGAGTTCAGAGAGAAAAAAGGAGACAGACACAAAGAGCAAGCTCATTGGTAAAAGAGGGAGAGATGAAGACAAAGAACAAGCTGCATGGCAGCAGTGCCAGATACAGACATGACACTGCTGGGAAAACAGATTCTCTAGAAGCAATATGAGGGAGTGTGGGGCTCAGGGGTATTTGTGCGTGAATTTCAGTCACTCTGTCCTCACTCCTGCTCACATACCTCATGTAGTCTGATAGTGCAGCAGTGTCTCAATTATCCACACAAATGGAAAAAACACTGACATGGACAATCCGAATTGGAGACAATTCAAAGCATCCGATCATATGAGAATTATCTCTAAATGATTGTGGACTAGATTATGGTACTTACACTTGAATATGGGCTAGATCTCCCCTGTCCTACCCCAAAAACTTCCAGAGGCTCATGTTTGTCTGTTTCATACCTGACCTAGTGCTCAGAAAATATGCAAAAGTTGGAGGCAGAGGTGTGTTAGTTCTGAATCCATTTCTGACTAGCTTGTAGAACCTTGAGTGAGTCATACCCCTCTAAATTGAGGTTGCATAATCATCCTCCATCCTGTCTCAAAGGAACAATGGAAGAAACTGGTACTATCATAGCTATGAACATGTTCTGAAGTCTTCCCTGTAAAGTTTTCATCTTTCTCCTATGATCTGATATAACACATGCCCTTTGCCATTCAGGTGACTCCAACTGGACTTGAAAAAATGCTGTGTATTTCAGTCTCCTCCTCTGGCCTGTGAACCACTTGAGGCAGGGACCATGTCTAATTGAACCTACTACTCAGGATATTTAGCACAGTGGTCAACACACACTCAGTACTTAACAATCAATGATGCTGCTGCCAAAAAGTACAACATGCTGTACAAGAGATGGAGGATGGAGGGGGAAGCCAGAGATACTCTAAATCAGTGGTTAAAACCTACAAAATTACACTGTGTTCACCTCCCTGGTAACTTATTATTGTACCTTGCCCATGTAACCATGTGGGAATTCTCCAGCACAATGTGTGACATGGTTTGAGCTTCAGATTGGGAAAAGGGGGCCTCCCTGGTGGCGCAGTGGGTTAAGCAACGCACTTTGAAGCAAACCGCAGCCACTGTAGCACGAGTTCGATCCCTGCTGCTGGCCAGAGAGGGAACCCACATGGTGCAGCAGACCTCTCCTGCCTTGCCCGCTGCTCCCCTCAGCAGTGTACTTCCATTGATCTGCCTGTTCTGCTCCCCGCTCTGTCTGTGGTGAATCCTCTCACCCCCCACATCTCTGCCCTGTACCCTAGTGCTTGTATGCATAAATAAATAAATCTTTAAAAAAATTCTTAAAAAAAAAAAGATTGGGAAAAGGTAAGCGTGGTAGGCTGTGGGAATGGAACTAGAAGATCTGCGCTCTGGGTCTCCTAGGATGCCAGCTCAGATCCTGGGCAAAGTACTTATATCAGACCAGAAGAAATCATCCGGCCCTGGAGTGAGACTGGGAATAGTAATAGGCCTTAAGCCCATCTTGACCTTTGGCTATGGTGGGTTCTTTGTGATCACCCGAACTAGGAAGCATTACAAGGTAACCCAAATAAACTGCTGAGTTATAAGAATTACCTCTGCTCATAACAACTTCACATCCCCCACCTCACCCTCTAGGCTTTGGAGTTGTACTCACACTGTAGTTTTTCCTTCACTTCCGTGCCACACAGGCATGCGATGCCAGTCTTAAAGGACAACGCCCGCATCTTTCCACTGCGACCACTAGTTTGAAAAGAAGAGACTGAGAATAGAAATCTGTGCAAAGGGCTAACACCTTGACAGTCATTTCCCTCGCAGAGTTGATCCCAGCAGACCTCTGTGTCATCCACACCCGAAGCTGAACCGAAGCCCAACTTCAGTTCACCACACCCACTCTGGATGTCCCAGCAAGTTTCCGCTCGGAGTGTCCAGGTCTGCCGCAGCAAGCCCTCACCTATCAAACACATTGAGTAGCCAGTTGAGGCTCATGTCCACGCAGAGTGGCACGTTGACCAGGATGCCTCTTTCTTCCTCCAGCCGTTCATATAAGGCGGTCAGGCAGTGAATGACCTCCACCACGTCCATCACATGCTCACTGGTCTGCAGATCATGCTCATTGAAGATCTCCAGGGCTGTAGTTAAAGTCACCAAATCCACTGGGAAGGAAAAGGGAGAGGGAGAAAATAAAGCCATAAGATAACCCCAGATACTAGACAGAGAGGCGAGGGCACCGGTGTCACCAAAACTGACTTTTTCTCCGGACCCATCGTTTGTTAGCTTGATACAAGTTTGTCCTTTACTAAAACCATCATCCCAAGGCAAGGGAAGGCAGCAAAAGATCCCCAATACTGACCCAAATGTCTCTATACCCATATGCTCTTTGTCATCAGTTTGGGGAAGATGGCAGGATGTGAGTGACTCACCTTCTTTGGTGCATTCATTCCTAAGGAATCAATTCCCAATTTAAGTTTTTCTGTCTTTGCACACATGGCACTGTAACTAAGTCTGTCTGTGAACCTTGGTCTGAGAAACTCAACACCAGTTATGAAAGCTTAGGTGCACCTGGGTAAATGTGACACACCTCAGGAGAACTTTTTAACTAACCCCCAAAGCTGTAATCAGCCCAGCCTGACACGCCTGGGCCAGGAAGATCGAATGAGCAGTATCTCTGAGAAAGACCAGAAAGAGAAAGACATTATATTGGCATTTGTGTCAAGTGTTCTACAGCTATATCCAATGACTACAAGATGGCAGGAGAACACAATTTCCTGGGGACTCCAAATCATGGGCTGGGAGACTTTTCAGCATAAAACAGTTCCATGATTATCCATATTGGGCAGGGACGAAGGGACAGGGAGGACAGTTGTGGGTTAATTTGGAAGCAAGTCTGGGACTGGGAAACAGGTCTGGAAAAAGTAATTGTCCACAGCCAGCACAACCCCCAGCCTTGGGAGACTTTCCACCAAGCCAATAATGAACACCGGCCTAAGGGGGAGTGAAAGTGGGAAACAGCTGATTGGTGAGAAAAAGCAGGAGTGGGGTGAAGGCCATAAGGGGAGTGGGATGGGAGACTTACAGCGCAATGCCTTCTGGACCCTGCGCAGCTTCATGGCAGTGCGGTAAGCTGAGAATTTTATGTTGTTCAGATCAGCTGCAAAAAATGGAAAGAGACCCATTTGGATTGGGAAAATGCAAATTAAAACCACAAGATACCATCTTCCACCCACCAACTAGGCAAAAAATAAAAGTCTGGCAGTAGCAGTGTCACACCAAAGATGTGGATGAATGAGAAGTGCTGTAGAAGTGTGAACTGATACAATCACTCCAGAAAACAACTTGATATTACCTAGTAGAGCTGAACATTCACATATCGTACAACCCAAAAAACTATTTATCTTGGAGCAGTGATTTTTTAAAACTTTTTTTGATCAAGGTATGTGATCAGAAATTCATTCTTTATCATGGTCCAGCATACATCCACACTTGTGCTCTTAAATAAATAATTGCATCAAATATTGTAGGAAGCAATATCTTACTAGATCTGATAAGGTAAAAACAAAATTAATATCAAATATCCCTCTTGTTAAAGCCGTTGCACTTTCTTATTTACTAGTCTACTTCTAGCTCTTTGAATGCTTATCCCAACACACTGAGATGATATTTTGACCTGTAGACTGAAAACATGCCCACATGCACTAGGAGACACGGGCAAGAGCTCCCTAGCAGCATGATTCTTACTAGCTCCAAACTAGGAATGACCCAAATGTCTATCAACAGTAGAATGGATGAATAAGGTGTGTTAAATATGATAGAATGTTCTAGAACAATGAAGATGAGTGAACTATACTCACATGCACCAGCACAGGCAAATAATTGCAACCTAATGGGGAGTTTCTCTTAGTCAAGAAGAAGGCACACAAGTGTCACACTCATCCTGACACACACACTCATCTCTGACAGTGTCTTTCAAAGACAGAACTGGTTCACATCTACCAGCATAATTCTCTAATGTTATGGTAAAGTGGGGCAATGTAGAGCTTCCAGTTAAAGGATGTGCAGAGGGGAGAGGAAGGCAGGCTGCTGGGGACGTTCAAGGCACTCACTTCCAACCCCTCTGACCCCTGTTTGTAGAATGGAATTCCCTACTATTCTTACAGGACACAAGCAGCTGTGTAGATCTCCACCCTAAGCAGGAGGCCACGGTCTTACCTAGGGTTTGGTATAACTCAGTCATCTTGGGATGGTCCCAGCATGTGGTCTGAGCCTGGTGGCTACAAACAAAAGCATCAGTAGCACCGGAGTCCATGCCACACCCCCACCCCACCCAACCACATGAGTACACCACAGGTTGGATGCAAGAAGCTACACGATCCAAGGGTGAACCCTGAAGTTACCGGAGTATAAAGGTTCACCTTTAACAGGGTAGAATCTTGAGCTCTTGAGATGAGTAGGAGGAAAAACTGGACTGGGTGAAGGATCCCAACAAATAAGGAGTGACAGGGACAGGTAGAGAAAAAGACAGGCAAAGGAGGGGGTGGGCAGGTGACTGACCCGCTTCTGGTGATCACTCACTTGATGTAGTAGGGAACTTTATTGGGTGAAATTGCTCTTTCCCAGGGAACCTGGACAGAGGCTAGCAAGGGAGAAGAGAAAGAGAAGCTGGCCACTAGTGCTTTCAGAATGCCGACAACTCCCCTGTTTTATCCTCCCAAAGAGATCAAATCCCAAGGGGATGCCTGACTCTCACCGCAAGCCCTTAAGAGCCACCAAGGGTGCAGCCAAAACTTCTAAGGGAAGACAAGAGACTGTCTGAAACCCGTACATGCCAGAAGAGCGACAAAGGCACACACAGGAATACTTGGCCTCGGCCACACTGACAAACTTCTCTTTGAGCAGGAAGTTATTTCCACCCATTCAGCAGCAGGCAGCTGGAATGCTGCTGTGGACGTGAGGTGGACCCCACTTTCCTCAAGGGCCTCAAAGCCCTTGCTGCCAAAGGTCAAATTTCGTCCTGGGGGACGACAGGGAAAGTACTGCCCATTACTATGTGGGGGGGTGAGCTCTGGAAAAGAATGCTTTTCTCCGCCGCAAGTTTTTATCATCCAGATGGTCTGAGAGAGGCTGAGTTACTTCGCCAACCTCTTCTGGGTGCAAAAGCCCTCTGTGTGCATAGCTGCCATGATACCAGTAGTTCTAAGCTCTGTTAACATTGCTGGAATTCCTGTGTGCCAGAGACTAAGCCAAATGCTTTGTGTCCATATCTAGTATTCAAATCTCTATATTCCCACCATCTCCACAGCTACCTCACTTGTCTGAGTCAGCATGATCTTTCACCTGAATTATTACAATACACTTTCCAACCGGTGTCCCTGCTCAGTTTTGCTCCTAACACTCTGACTCTGTTGAAACATAAGTCAGATCATGTCATCCATCTGCTCAAACCCTTCTGAGGGTTCTTCATTCCAAATGAAAGCAGTTCTTCCCATATATAGCCTGCTCCTTCCCGTCTTTGCTCTTTTCCATGTCAGTCTCTTTGCTGTTCCTCAGGCCTGCCTCTGCCTTAAGTTCCTGGATGTTGCTGTTCCCTCTACTTGGAATGCTTTTCCCTCAGATACCCATACAGTTCACTTCCTCACCTCCTGGAGGTTTCTCAGTTGCCATACTTGCAGGGAGGACTTTGCTGACCATATTATTCAAAGCTGTAATGTCTTCCCCCATGAACCCAACCCTCCCTCTTCACACTTTCTTTTCATAGCACTCTTTACCAATTGACCTTAGATATGTTTTACTTATTTGTTATGATCTGGCTTCACCTAGTAGAATCTAAGTTCTACAAGTCTAAGGACTTCTGTCTGTTTTGTTCACTAAGGTAACTCCAGAGCCTAGTAAAGTACCTGGCCCACCATAGGTCCTATTGTTAAAAAAATAGTCATTTACTCCCCATAACCCTATGAGCTAGATATTTTATCCTCTTTTTACATATGGGAAAACCGAGGGTCAAAAACGCTAAGCTATTTTTGTCAATCTTGCATAACTATTGAGGAGTGGCAACTCCAGTCCAGGAGTCTCTGACTTTAGGGCTTGTCCTTTTAACCATAATGCTACACTGTTTCATGCTCGCTGCTTCCTGGCTGCCAAAGCATGCTGGATTCCCAGCAGGCCCCCAGAGGACAATAGCAGACTCTCTTGGGAGGAAGGTAGTTGAGTTTCTGTTAAGTGAAATCGCTTGTTTCACGTACAGGAAAGGAAGTGTTGTGACCCAGGCCCAAAGTCCCGGTGGGCATCCTGGAGCTGCTTGAGCCTCTCACCAACTGACACCTATGGAAGGAACAGGAAGTCAGTGGATTCTTTCTACATGTTTAGTGTGACATATCCAGGCACCTCCAGTTTCTTTCTACCTGTAGCTGTTTCCACCGGATGTTGATTTGTTCCAAGGCCCGGGAATTCTCCATTGACAAATGCACATCAGAAATGGCAAGTTGATGGGCCAGATCATTCACCAACTTCACACCATCTTTTATTGGGGAGAAGTCTTCTTTGAAGAGCTGTGGAATCAGGACCCAAGGCCCACAGTGGAGAGTGGGAATGAGGAACCATAAGTCATTCACCTCAACTCCTCCCTCTTTACCCAGATATTTCATGTCAACAGTACAACCTAGGTGCTTGCCTACTGGGCCATGGTGGACACTGTCCTATCGTCTTCCCTTCCTACTATCAGAAAACACCATCCTCCAAATAAATCCAGCATACAAACTGGGAGAGGCTGGTCATAATCCAGGCCAACAACAGAGTCTCAGCAGTAGGAGCATTGTCGGGGTCTGGGAGGAGAGCCAGACCTTAGGATAGACTGTAACCAGGTGAGGGGGAGGTCTACATACCTTGAGAGCCTGGATGTGTTCAGGAAGGGAATCAATGAAGAGGTCCCCAATGGGCTCCCAAGTGCCTCGGACTCCCTCGGCCTGGGTTAGTGTAGTGCTCAGTTCCTCCATTGCTCCCTGGATCTCCAACAACTGCTCCAGAGTGTGCTCAATATGGCGGTGCTGGTCCACACAGCGGGCTGTCAGCTTCTCCCATAGTTCACTGGCCACAGTTGCCTGCTTCCATACAAAGCGGCTAAGATTCTGGATCCGCTGTCTGGGAGAGGTATCTGTATGGGCAAGCGAGAAGTCAGGTCAGCTAAACAAACAGAGGCCACCGAGGGAAAGACAGAGACAAAGATAGTCATTTGTAAAATGTCTGTTTGCACTTGTGCGCTCATTCTGTATATATTCATACACACAACTATATAAAGGTGTATATATATTTGTACACACACACATATATATATCTTCCCATGGATATGTTCCTTTTATATATTCAGGGTGTTTTAGATTAAATGCTTTATTTTGAAATCATTGTAGATTCACATGCACAGCTACAATATACTATCACAACCAGTATATTGACTCTGACACCAGCCACCAATTTTGTTTAAAGTTGCTCAGTTTTACATGTACTCATGTGTGTGTTTAGTTCTGCATGATTTATCACGTGTAGGTTTATGAATCCACCACCAAAGTCAAGAGAGTATATAGTTTTTCATTTATCATCAGGATTTTCTCATTTTTTTTAAAAAAATGGGCCAAGTAGATAGTGAGCAAAATATTTTAAGAGGTGTAATGAGGCAAATCATGCAGGGTCTTATTCATGTTATCCTGGAATGTGATTTTTGCATTAATGTCTGCTGCACACTTCCATCCAAGGAAGTGAGGCATTTTATGAAGGCCCACCCCTGAAGAGGTTAATAAACTAATGGAGACTTTCCAGCTAGGCTCCTAAATTGTATGTTTTCTCTTCTCCCTCAAATCTCCCCTCAGAAGTAGATTCAGAGTCTGAACACCTCAGGCTAATTCGAATTATCTTGCTCTTGTTGAGCTTACATTATTGGAAGCCTAGTAAATTGGGTTGGGCAATAAATTGAGTACTAGTTCTCCTACTGAGGACCTCAAAGTAAACTGAGATGGTCAAGAGCTCTGAAGGAAGACTCAATTAACTAAGGGCCCTTCCAGGCTATTCACTTACAGTCTCAGAGGGTTGAGGATTCTTTCTGGAGAAGAGGACTTGCTGGATCACCGTACACACCTAATCACCATGCATCCCGCCCTGTTGCCATATTTGAACCAAGACCCAGAGGGACCCTCTCTCCTGAGAGAAGGGGTCAGAAATCACTAGGGTCAGTATCAGAGTCACAATTTTCTTCTCGAATGTCATCAACTAACATTTTAGATTTTGGAAAAGGTTTTTTATTTGCTGGTTGATGAGAGCATCATCCTATGTCTCATTTATGTTGGGATTAAAGCAGTATGTTTTCAAAGGGTATACTATTGCTTTTATTCCCCGGGTCAGTTCATGGCATCTGAGTCTCATTTTCCCTTTTTCACTCTCATTAGAAGGGCTACACGTGATGCGCCCCATACAGTTTTGGGTCACAAACTTGTTTTTCCTTCTCCAAGCTCTTTTCATTTTGCTTTGTTTTGTAGTATGAGTCTTGTTCCTCCTAATTTAGGCTCCTAGGAGAAAACTATCCTCCTTGATAACAGTTGAGGAAACAAGTTTGGGGAGGGCAAGGAAGTATTTAGCAGTTCATAGCTCAAGAAGAAGTGGGGAGAGAGGAAGACTACCCACCTTTGCTCTCAGAACAAGGTTCCTCCAGTTCTTCAAATGGGTGCTGGGACAGGAAGGCCTGAGCTGACTCCAGCACAGAGTAGATATAGGGACCCCGAGATTTGACATCTTCCATAAAGGCCTGTAAAGTTTAGCAATATGGTCAAGAGGGAAGAAAAGTCTTTCAATTGCTTTGAAGTCCATCCTGCAATTGACAACCTTTCTTCTCTCCAATGCAACTTGACCCTTTAACATTATCACTTATTTTTGGCGACCCAGGCAAAAAGAGGTAGAGACCTCCACAGAGGCAAAAGAACAACTCTGACATGAGAAGGTCTATTTGTCTGTTTACCCCCAGACAGAGTAGAAAGAATTCAGAGATTTGGGGCTGGGAATCTTGGTTCTCTGGAAGACTCAAGAAGTCCCCTGGAAGGGGCTTAGAGGACTGAAAACCAGGATGGGAAAGATTTAGAGTCAATATTTTATTTATTTATTTTTTGAGATATACACAAACTATACAAATCAAAAATGTACAGCTCAGTGAACTACTATAAAGTGATTCCATCCCTGTAATCAATTCTGAAATCAATATACAGATCACCAACCTCCCAGAAAGGCACCTTCATGGCTCCCTCTGGTCACTATCTCATCTTTCCTTCCCCACCCCCCAGGTAACCACTATCTTGACCTGTAATACCACTCATTAGTTTTGTCTATTTTTGAATTTTATATAAATGGAATCATACAATAGGATTCATTTTGTATCTTGCTTTTGTTTTCACTGAGAGTCACCCTTGCTGTGACATGCCTTTATGGTTTACTTTCTTATCATATTGTATTCCACTCTGTATTTATTTTTGTTATATAAATGACACATAACCAGTGTCTTATTTTGAGGTGTACAACATATTGATTTCATTCATTTACACTGCAATATGGTTGCCATCATAGCATTAACTAACACTCTGTTAGGTCACATACTTATCATTTCTTCTAGTGCATTCTACATTCATTTTTAAAAGTTGTTTTTTTTGACTATCAGGGTAAAACATGTCATAGAAATCTTAGATGTAATGATGAACACCTCAAACTTCCACAATGTTATAATTCTATTTCACTCAGAAAATGAAAAAAGAAAACGTACACACTCTTTTAGACAAAAAAGAAAATTCAGGAAAGTATAAAGAAAAAAAATTAAAAGTACCCTAATTTCATCACCTAAAGTTAACCACTATGAACATTTTGATAGAGATCTTTTTTTATGTTTCTACATGTGTATATTTGCATATGCATCTATATAGATTTTTATACACTTGGATCCACCTGCATATAGTTCAGTATACTAAGTTGTTGACTGTCTTTTTTTTCCTTAACTTTTATATCATATTATTTTCCCCTTTTGTCCATTCAAAATCAAGGCAGGTTTTTAAGGGAAAGCTAATATCTGAATGGAGAGCTAGAAAGGAAAGATTTCCCTTACTTGTTGCCGTGCTAGCCACAGGCCAGTAGGACCGCCTCGGGTCACTACGGGCGCCTGGGCAGAGGCTGGGTGCCTGAATGTCAGAGAGATGCAGAGAGACCCTTTCCCGGCTGAGAGAGAACATACATGGCCTCCATAGTTCTAACCTACCGCATGTGTCTCCTTCTCCTGCTGTACAAGGGCCACGTCTCCTTGCAGGGGCAGCTGAGCTGACAATTCTTCATCCTTTTGGCTGAGCCAGTCAATGATCTCTTGGAGAGGGAGCTGAAGTTTTCCACTATGGTCTGAGAAGGCCTCTAGGCGAGCACTGTACACAGTGGAAAAAACAATGATTTTCAAGCTTTTTAAGTGGCAAAACATTTTTTCCAGACAAATACTTATGTGGGACCTTGATATAGGAAGCGATTAAGGAAGCCTCACCCTGGTGGAAGCAGGAAGAGCTCCTCCTCTTACCCATCCACAGAAGCTCCTGAAGCACCTCCACAAGGAGTTTGGGACTAACACCTGTGGCCGTCAGTTAATTCTTTCTTTGTGCCAAATATCAGCCTGGGAACGTTAGGACACTGGGCAAGGATATTTGGGGTGACAGTTGTTTGGTGCCTCCTTACCCTGGAGGCACTCAAGTCATGCCAAACTTGCCCTCCACAGAGATATCTCTGAGTCTGCCCTCTGAGAAGGAGAGGTCAGAGGAAAGCCAAGTGGCGTCGGCGTGGGCACGCACTTGTGGGAGGGTGCATACCAATATAAGCAGCACAAGAGGCCCTGAGGAAGATAGCAACATAGGCAAAAGTTCTGCTGTGTGGAAAGAGAAAAGCATGTACTCTATAATCATCTGTCTACATCTCCCACAAATAAACCATGAGCTGAGGTGCAAGTGCTAGGAAACCGGAGGCCAGCCTAGGCTGTGTGCAGCCATGGAGCTGAGAAAAAAAGTATTTTTGCTTCCTCTCCACCTTAAATTATTGCTCCCACTAATGGTCAGAGCAGCTTTATAAGTAAGCATAGCCATTGGTCAAGAAGGTTAAGTAATTTGTCCAAGGTCACAAGCTAAGTTGCTGATAGAATTCAGGGTGGTCTGACTCTGTAGCCTGCGCTTATTTTTCTTCACACAGCTTCAGCCCCACCAAGGCCCACCAGAAGTCAGGAGGAGTTTGGTTTTTTTTTTAAAGATTTATTTATGTATGCACACAAGAACAGGCCAGAGGTGTGGGGGTGTGGGTGAGAGGATTCACCAGAGACAGAGCGGGGAACAGAACAGGCAGATTAACTGAAATACACTGCTGAGGGGAGCAGTGGGAGGGGCAGGGGAGTCTGCTGTGCCACGTGGGCCCCCTCCCTGGCCTGCAGCAGGGATGGAATTCATGGTGCAGTGGTTGCAGTTTGCTTCACAGAGCGTTGCTTAACCCATTGCGCCACCAAGGAGACCCAGGAGTTTGGGTTTTGATGATAAGGAGTGGAGGAGCAAAGAATACATATGTGGGAATAGGTATGTGTGAGGGACTGGGGGGAGGGCTACACAGAGGGACAGGGAGAATAGGAACAACTGACTTAGGAGTCGCTTCAGGTTCTTACTTATTTGCCTTAGTTTAGGGAGGAGAACCAATGGATGGGATCAAAGAGCACTTGAAAGGACTGGAAAGAGAGCAGATGAGATCTACCAAGATAGAGGACAGAATAGGAGGGAGAGATTTTTTTTAAATTTTAATAACTTTAATTCATGTATTTTTAGGAAGAAGAGATCTTACTGGTCATTTATACTTTAGGGCTTTTATGTTCAGAAGCATTTTCTTATCTTATCTGAATCTGTTACAGGGCAACCCTAATATAAAATGGGTTTCCCTCATTGGGTCCTCACCCCCGCACTTAAAAGGCTTTTAAAATAAGCCTCAAATTCAGGCACACATGACAAAAGTTATGAAAGGGTTTTATTTTACAAGAGAAGGAGAATAAAGTAGAAATAACACCAGGGAAGAGAGGGAGACAAATCCGTAAATATCCTACCAGATCTTCCGAGCTGGAATACAATGGCACATTGAGAGCTGGCTTTGAATCAAGTGAGATGGCTCCAAAGGAAGAGAGAGCCCAAGGCTCACCTCTCTGGTTTTATAGCCAGCCTGACTGCTTAACTCCACCCTCAGGTCCCAGTGATCCAGTCTTCGATAATCATCTTATCGGATTTGTGGTTCTGGAACACTGGAGGTCTGGAGTAGGGGTTGGAGTCCACAAACCTATCTGTGTAGTCCATTCAGGACGACTTTCCCCCTTACAAATCCTCACACAATACAGTAAGGTATTAGGACAGGTATCATTCCTCCACTTGTTTTTTTTTTTTTTTTTTTTTTTTTTACTTAAAAGAAAACAACAAAACACCTGAACAAGTAGAAGTTAAAATTGTGAAAACTCAAAGCACTTATCCGAGGTGACATCCAAGTATCCTGACTAAGGGTTCTTTGGCCAGTGCCAGATGAGGGAAGGAAGGGTGAGGCCAATGATAGGGTGACGTATAGCTTGAGAGGGGAACGACACGCTGCAGCAGCAACAACAGGAGCTGAACACCAGTCAAGACCCCTGTTTCTAGGGGTCAAGCCTTACCGGAGGTTGTGAGACTTCTTTTTTATTTCATTCCAACACAGATTCATGGCTGAAGGTTCCAGGGGTCCGGCGGCACCAATAGACCCGTTGAACAGCTTTGTACTTAGGCAGGGAACCCCAGCACCATCTTGAGGAGGTGTAGGGGTGGCAGCAGCTCTAACCTGGACAGAAACACAGACATCTTGTGACCCCTGGAGCATGCCACGTTGGGGTCTGCCACAAGCCGAGGGTAAACAAGGGGGGAGAGGGGCTTGGCCTAGGGTGTGCTTGGGGCTGAAGGTGGGGAGTAGAAAAAGGAAAACTTCATGGAAGACTGTTCATTACAAGACCCTCCCTTGGTACAGGCTGGGCACGTATAACAGCTGACTACGACCATTCTTTTTGCCATGGTAAATCCTGCCAGGATTACTGCCCAGATGGGATCCTGGAGGTACGTATGTTGGAGAAGAGCTGCTTAGAATTGCCCAAACACTGGCTTCCACAGCCATATGGTTCAAACCTCTTTAAGGTGAGCTGTAGGGTCCTATTCCAGGGTTCTGCAGTTGACTCAACTTTTTAGAAAAGAAAGGACTGCCATGTAAAAAAGAAAAGAATAAGGGAGAAAAGGAGAGGAAAGAAAAGACCCATAAAGACCCCAAGAGAGAACAAACCAGCTGGAGAGAGCTATTCGTAAGCAATGTTCTTCCCAGATGAATTTGGGCTTTGAAGTCCCTTCAGCCTCTTTCCCATCCAAATTTCCCACTAAAATCAAGAAAAGAAGCCTGGAAATATTCCTGCAGAGTACTGCTGGTCTTCCATGGGCTGAGAAAAGGCTAAAGCAGCCTTTCCACCCCAATCTTTGAAGGACTCTGAGCAGTGTCCATAGATATGGCCAGCCATGGAAACTTCCAAAATCTCATCTGGTTTGGGGCCCATCACTTGCTCACCCTGTGGGGAGGATTATGGGGTTTGAGGAATGGCGGTTGTGTCAATAGCCCTGAAGAAATTAGCTACCTCCCGTACAATGCCAGGACTGCCCGGCCAGGACAAGCACAGTGGAGGCAGAAATCGCAGCCTGTGCCCTTCCACCTCAGCCCATGGAAGCCCACCCTTGGGCTGCTTGTCTACCCATTTGCCTTCTGTGGAAAGAACATGGCGCTGCTAGGCACTGAGATTCCTCTAGCGTCCCCGTTCCCCACTGAAGACTCTCCAGGCAATGTGGTACACCAGTTATCCTGTGATAGAACCAGAACTTGCAGCCCCACACTAAAAGGGAAATGAGGGAGCAGCCAGGTGCTGGGGCAAAGCTCTGACCTTAGCAACCCTCCAGGAGCTGACCCTACCTGTACTGCCTGGGGACTCTGTGGCAGGACCGGGCAGCTCCATGGTTATCCTTCAGCACCAATCTGGACCCAGTGCCTGGCAAGCACCAGGCAGAGAGTCCTGATAGTCTCTGAGCCGAGTCCCTGGGGGGAGAGCAGGCAGGGCTGAGCCAGGCCAGGAGGCGGGAGCTGTCACCCTGTTTGTTTACTGACTCCCCAGGAATCTGGAGGGGGCGGCTATGTCAGGGCTCAGCGGGTGAATCAGAGCTTTGTCCCTGGGGAATTCTGGCTTGCTTCCAACTGGGCCCACCACACCGGGGCCAGGAGGGCCCTCCCGGGCTGGCAAGGATGTCAAGAGTGGGACTGGGCATTCCATGGTGCTGAGGAGGGGCATGCAGAGGAGAGCTTCTTGTTGATTTATTTCCCCTGTCCATGGAAGATACAATGGACTCACTTTGCCTCCAGGCGGGCCCCTCCCCTGAGGTCGAGGAAAGGATCAGACCACTTCAGTGTCAAACCTATTGTTAGCAATTACCCCGGCCTGATAAGAGGATGGGCTTGGATAAACAAGTCTTGTCTTCCCCTAGTAAGTGTCCTCAGGTGCTGTGAGGAATGTGTGTGGCGCACCTGGGGACAGAGCCTTGGGATGGCAGGATAAGGAATGGGGGCTACAGAAGATTCATCCAAATCCACTGTGAAAATGAGGGGTGCTCTGCCTTGCTTGTAGGAAGGAGAACGATATGCTCCCACCAAGCTCTTGCTATGCCCTGAGGCCAGAGGGAAATGGAGTCTGTGGACACCCTTGAACCTTCGCAGGGGACGGAACTACCTGAAAATAAGCAGTTCCATGAAGGGATCCAGTGCCAGAGATACTCCTGTGCCTTGTTGTTTACCCTGGGCCACAGACCTGAGGGCAGGGCCCCTTCTGGAAGTGGCCACTCTTCTCCAACAGACTTGCCCGGGGAAAGGTTAACATTCCCGAGATGGGCCCCCACCCCTCAGCACTGAGCGAAAACACTTCATTTTTACGAGAAAGTGTTCTGTTCCCATCCTCATTTATCTCCCACAGAGTCTTCTGGGCTTTCCACAGTTCCACATTGTTTCCATGCTGAGGCCCACCTACAGGAATAGTTGGAGCAGCTGCCTGACCCCTTCTGGGTGTCTGGGATGGAGCCAGCTGGGGTGGAAGGGGGATGGCAGGCCAAGAGCAAAAGCCAGGAATGGCTCTAGCTCTGGGCCACAGCTTTGCCTATGCTGGGATAATTGGGCTTAAGCCAGTCTCACAGAGTCCCCAGCACTTGGAATGCCCCCAGTTAGAAATGGCCCCTGGTGACCCAGCTACAGCTGAGTTGTCCTGGTTCTGCAGGAAGCACCCACATTGAGCTGGGCTCCACGAAGCTAACCTGTTGTTCTCTCTAGTCTTCTTACTTTCCTAACCCTGCACATAGTCCCTTTACTATGTTCCCTGTTACCCTGCTCTTCCTCTCCTAGGTCCCCCTTATATTCACAAGTCTTCCCCCTAGAAGAGCCAGGCACACATGGTAGACAAATACTGAATATTGTTTTCCTTATCTATCAATAAGCTTCTACTTCTGGCCTTTGTGGCCAAGGACTTTCACCCTCTCTTACACTCCCCACAGGGCTTTCTCCCCATTTCATAAACCTTTAAGGCAAGTCAAGGCTAAAAGGTTCCCATCAGTGTGCAGGCCTAATGGAGCCTCAGAAGCTTGCTCCCACCCATTCCACAGGTTGTGTCCCTCTCTGGATGAGCTTGGCTCTCCAGCCTGCCCAGTTCCTCAGAGCGCTGCTCTGAAACCTGGAAGTGCCCATGGATTTGGAGGCCATGGACATAGGAGTTAATTCTAAAGTTAAGAGTCATGTGACTATCAGGGGGGCCTTCTTAGAAGAAATTAGAAGTAGAGTTACAACCAGTGTCACACAAACAACTAAGAAAACTCAGAACACCCAAGAACCTGCTCAACCCATCAAATCAACAAGTGTCAACAAACAATTAGAGCCTGCTGCTTCTGTGAAACAGACAAGAATGTTGGATGAAAGGGTCCTTCTCCCACACCAGAGGATATCTCCATGGAGAAAACTTCTGCCAAGCTTTCTGTGATGCCTTGCTTGGCAAGATTGAAGATATTGAAAATGAAGATTGGGAGGATCCTCAGCTCTGCTGTGACCATCTTAAAATATCTTGCAACACTTTCCCTTTTAGCTGTCTGAGCAGCACCATGGCATTGGCAAAAATAAACACCTTATGAAAGATGACAGAAAGGGAGCCAAGAAGAAAGTGGTTGATTCATTTTTAAGAAAGATTGGTATGATGTGAAAGACCAGCCATGTTTAATATAAGGAGTAATGGGAAAACACTAGTCACAAGAAGTCAAGGAGACAAGACTGCATCTGATGGCCTCAAGGTTTGTGTTTTTGGAGTGAGCCTTGCTAATCTTCAAACGAAGTTGCATTTAGAAAATCCAAGCTAATCACTGAAGATGTTCAGGGCAAAAACTGCCTGACTAACTTTCATGGGCTGGGTCTTACCTGAGAGAAAATGCTCCATGGTCAAAAGATGGCAGACCATGACTGAAGCTCATGTTGATGTCGAGACTTCTGACAATTATTTATTTCAGTTATTCTGTGTTGGTTTTACTAAAACTAAAGCAACAGTCACATGCAGAAAATTTCTTATGCTCAGCACCAACAGGTCCACCAAATCCAGAAAAAGATGATGGAAATTGTGACCCAAAGAATGCAGACGAATGACTTGAAGGTGGTCAATAAACTGATTCCAGACAGCACTGGGAAAGACACAGAAATGGGCCGCCAATCTACTTACCCATTCCATGATGTCTAGAAAAATAAAAATGCTGAAGAATCCCAGGCTTGAATTGGGAAAATGCATGGAGCTTCATGGTGAAGGCACTAGTTCTGAAAAAGTTACTGGAGATGAAACGGGTGCTAAAGTTGAATGAGGTGATGGATTTTTGAAGTGTTTTTTGAAGCTGCCAGTTCAAGAATCTGCTTAAAACTCAGACTTTTAATGGTGATAAATAAAGACTTATATGTGAGGAAAAAAGATATCTTCCAGTAAGGTAATTTGAGGTTCTTTAACCCATAAACCCATGTTTCCTAAATGGAAGTGGTACAAATGCACATACACAGACTGTCTTGGTCGATTGGCTGGTATAGGAAACTCTATACATGCGTATCACCATAATGGATCCATTTTTATAGGTTCAGTCAGTCTCTAGGAAGAAGCTTCAGTGGGTTGGGATTATACTTCTGCTCTTGGCTTCCAAGTATGAGGAGATGTTTTCTCCAACTATTGAAGATTTTGACACTACTTAACTAGCTCCCAAATCCAAGAAATGGGAACTAATTGTGAAACAAATGAAATTTGAATTGGGTCCACCTTTGTCACTCCGTCCATCTCTTATGGCAGACATCAAAAGTTAGCAGTTGCTGTCAAGCAGCACATTTTAGTCAAATATTTAATGGAGCTGACACTTGTGGACTAGGATGTGGTACATTATACCTTCTAAGGTAGGAGCAGCTGCTTCCTTCCTGTCCCAGAAGGTTCTAGGTCAAGGAAAATGGAATGTGAGGTAGCAGTATTACATTGGACGCATAGAGAATGGAGTATTAGGAGTCATGTAACACATGACCAAAAATGTAGTGAAATGAAAACAAGAAAATTCATTGCCATCAAAAAAAAAGATGCAAGCAACAAACCCTTGAAGCTCAGCGCAATCCCACAGCTGAACTTAAAGGCATCCAAGAACTCATCTGATCTCTGATGGGTCAGTCATAGGACACTGTGGCCCTCACGGAGGAGTGCTTTATATATGCACTTTGTTTGATGATTTGGAACTCCTACCTCTGTATATAGTCCTCTGGCATACTTCATGAGATCTCTCAAATCTATTATCTAAATGCATATTGAAGAAAAATAAAGCTATTGATTTTTTTAAGGTTAAAAAAAGGTCAATCATAAGAAAAGAAGAGAAGAAACTGGGCAGTGGTAGAGGACAGGGCTTGGTCTCACCATTCTTAATCACAAAATGAAGCCATCAGACCCCCCAGCCTAGGTGGTAAAGCTTGGAGGGGGTGGACAGTGAGCAGGGCAAGCCTTTTGGAAGGACTCAGGTTTCTTGATCCCTTGACCTTATGAAAGCCCCACTCTTGGGGAAGGGTATGTACACTGGAGAACTTAAAGTTGACCCTGGCCTTGAGAACAGAGGCAGCCATTTCTCTCCAGTCAGATGTGGGAAAATAACCCAAGAAGATCTGGATTTTGTGCCTCTCTAGACCTTCCGCTCATTTCTCTCCTAAAATTGGTTCAGTAGCACCTATGTTTTCCAATCCCATCACCTTTCTCCTCTTTCCTTTACATTCAGTTGCTGCTTCAACCACCAGCAGTGACTCAGCATCGCATGCCATCTGTGAGACCCTAAGAGACACCGTATTTTCTCATCCCCATGGTTTCTGGACCCCAAAGCATTGTAGGGTACATCAAGTATGCTTATGTTTCTCCCTTGTCTGGTCAACTTCCTGTGGACCTTCCTCATTGTCGGGAAAGGAAGCTGCCCTTTTGGGATTATTGCCTCTCACATCCTCTGCCCACCTACCAACATACACAGGAAGGCACACACACCACCAGCACTCCACTGCTAGGGTAGCCGAGAGGAGAGAGACGCAGGGATGAAGCCCAGAGGATTCTTAGTGGGGTTGAACTGGGAGCTACAAGGCTAAGGACTTGAAAGGAAGAACGGCTGGAAGGTGGGAGATACCTGCAGAATATGAGTTGCACAGTGGAGAAGTCAAGGCAAAGGAAGGTCCTGCCTTGTTCTAGGCTGTGCCCTGAAGGATCACAATCTTCCAGGACCTGCTCTAGGAGGTTAACATAGAACGACTTCTGCTCAGTCATGGGGGGCCTGTGACTTGTCCAACTCAATACCTTCCCTCATACTATGCTTCCCATAAAAGCTTTCAGGAGTGACAGGGATGGGCCAGAAGGAGTTCCCGTGCTACCTAAAGAACTCATGTAAATGGAGGGTGCTCCTGAGTCTTCAGAAGCATAGACACCCACACAAATACACACACCCGTGTGCACCCCTTTCTCCACAGGTTTTTCTTTTACTATTAGCCTCTTACCTGAGGCTGGGGACAGGAGCTTCGGAAGCTGCTGCTGTGATGGCACTGGTCAGCTGCGCGCCACTCATGACGTCGTGGGAGGGTGTAAGGGCATCCCTGCATGACCATAGGTTGCATCAGAACCAAGGCTCATGGGGGGTGAGGATGGGCTGTGCACCGACCTTGAGCATAAGCACCTGGAGGAGAAATTTAGAGTCAAGACCTATAAAAGACTTATGAATCCAGCATTTCCCAAGAGGCACCTTGACTAGTTATGTAAATAAATATTCCAATCATGCTGATATGCCTGATAGTTTCTCCCAGGCCACCATGTCCCATAAAAGACTTTAATTATTGATCAAATGTACTTATCACTTGCCTGTTGTGCTTTGTGCTTGAGACACAAGAATGATTTGCTGTCTCAGATCTTACAGCCAGGGGGTGGGGTGAGGGAGAGGAGGGAGAAGAGCAGTTACGCAAGTTGCTAATTATAATAACACGCTTATGTGGTGAATACTAACCAAAAGTCTAGGGGGCACAGTATGGGGAACAACTACCTCTACCTGAGAGTGTGAAAATATTTCAGAGACTACACTTGAGATGTGCCTTAAAGGATGAGTAGATGTTTTCTTATGCAGCAAATGGGGGCAAGGGAGGGTGGCCTTCCCAAGAGAAACCCACCCATGCAAAGGCGGGTGTCACAAAAAGGCATAGCATGTTCAGAGAACAGTAAATTTGGTATGGCTGGAGTTTAGGAGGCAGGGAAATGAAAGACAGGTGCCAGCCCCTGAGGAATTCCTATATGGAGAACACAAACACATAAAGTGTTATTTGCATTAATAATAGAATGTCTAAGGGGTGGAGTGAAGGGACAGATGAGGTGAGTTCTACTTGGTCATGTTAGAAAACGGTTCCCCAGAGGAAGTGTGCTGTAGATGAGTCACGAAGACAAATTGGACTGCCATTAGGCAGAAAAAAATAAAACAAAAAAAGAACATACCAGAAAGCACAAAAATAAAATGTATGGAGTGACCAGAGTACAAGGTAGGTGTCTGGTGGGTAGTAGCAGATGAGGCTGGAAAATGAGGCTGTGGCCAGATTGGGTCATGCTGGAACGACAACCAGAATTCTAGACTTTATCTTGTAGTCAATAGTGAGGCACTGAAGAGTTGAAGCAGTGGAGTGATAGGACCAGTTTTGCATTCTAGAATCCACCTCTGGAGGGAGTTTTTCCTTGGGGAACCCTTTGGGAAGCTGTCCTAATAGGCAGAGAGTTGTAGTGTGGATGGAAAAGAGAGCACAGCTTGAGATCAACCAAATTGGCTCTGATCCATTAGATGTGAGTCAGAAGGAGGTGAAGGGGTCAAAGGTTTCTAATTTGCAGCCAGGTAGAAAATGTTGCCAACAGCAAGAGAGGAAAAACAGAAGGACCAAAGTTGGTATGGTTGGAGGTGAGGGCACTGTTTCTCATAAGCTATGGGGCTAAGCTCATAAGAGGAAGATATGAGTGGAAAAGTTGGAGGTACAGACCAATTGATAGTCTGGTGAATATACACAAGTGTGATGAGACTAGATGGTAAAGATGATGTTTGCAAATGAGGAAAGTGCTGCATTTTTATGCTGGGCAAGGGTGTGCAAATCCTGATCCAAAAAGCAGGAACTGAGCATCTTTGATTTCTGGGGCTGATGATGAAATAGCCACCATTTTTAGTCTCTATTTCAGTGGTTACCAACATTTTAGGTATGAGGGCCCCTTCTTAAGATTTAAAAAAATCTCACTTCACCCACTCATACCTACAATAGTAGCTGTACTTTTAGTACTTACGGAGTGAGAAAAGACACATACATTTAAAGATATGTGGACTCCTTGCATTAAGCACCCTTCTCTCCTCCTCAGGAGTCCATGGTGCAAAGACTGGGGCTGCTTACAGAACATGAAGGCCACTTCGTTGTAGTAGAAGTTCATAGAGATGGCACCGCTACCTGCCTCTTCATCCCCAAAGAGATTCCCAAAAAGATGGGTGATAAGTGACTGATCTGACACCAACACAAAAGATTTAGCCACTCAGATCAAAAAGGAAGTATTGCTGTACACCTGTCAGCCTTCTTTCAGGCCTCTTTTTGTATCAATGTTGAAATTTTTGCTGATTACATAAGAAGGGCATGTTCTTTATGGAAAAATTGAAAAACACAAAAAAATCATAAGATGACAATAAAACAAATTTACAATACTACCACCTAGAGATACCATGTCTAACAGGTGTGAAGAATTGCCATAATTATGAATAAGAGATATATATATATACACTTTTAAAATAAAACTGTCATCACATGCCACATATCACCCTTTTCATTTTCTTTTTACATTATGATCATTTTAGATCCCTAACTCTTCCTCTAAACCATGATTTCCAACAGCTGTAAAGGTGCTCGAGCACTGTATTTGAAGCCACAGGCTTTGGTGTCAGATAACCCTACGGCTGAAACCATACTGTTCAACCTATTAGCAGTGTGGCCTGTGATAGGTCCGTTAGCTCTCCTCTTCCCAGCATCCTCATCTGCAAAGCAGTGGTGGCCATGGTATTGCCCTCACAGAACTACCCTACTGACTATAATTAGTAATGCATTCCAATAACTTTACCCAGTTTCTGGCATAAGTACACTGCTCATTAAATGTTCGATGCTTCACTGTATTTTCTTCCATTGAATAAATATATCACAATTTAACTGATAGAACCAAGTCACACTAGAATGAACAGCCTCGTGTATATTTGTGATACTTTCCTTAGGATAATTTCCTAGAAGAGAGGATTCCTGAATCAATAGGTATAAATCAGTTTCACACTTGTGATATATACCTGTAAAATGTCCTAGAAAAAAAGTTATATCACTTTATAGTACCATTTCCCAGCACACTCACCAACAGTGAGTATTCTAATTTTTAAAATATATTTGCCTTTTTTTTCTGGGAAGATGACCTCTTGAGGATTACTTTTCATTTCCTTAATTACTAGAGATGTTTAACTCCCCTCTACATTTTAGTGGCCATTCGTTATTTCTTGTTTTATGAACTACTGCTTTTTTTCCACTTTTGAGGAAATGCTCTATAGATTAACCTCCTTCCTATCCCTCTGTTGACCTGATGTCAGGTGGACGCGTCACAAAAGTAAAATAAACCCAAGAGTCAGAGAATTCAAATCTTCCAACTCCAGCACGGACAGAAAAGGAATACATTCCTTCTGTTCCCACCATGCCTGTCCTTACGCTATTTTCACTGATCTCCACTATTTTGTCACAAACTATGACCTCAAGTTATTTCTCTTTTTTAGAACTTGGATTGCTAACCTGTAGTGTTCACATTTAAGAATCACCACACACAAACTGCTAACACTCTCTGGGTCTGTATATCATGCTTCTGTAGCCTGCTGTATTTTATTTCTTGCTTCTCTAGCCAGATTTATGACCCCATTTAACAGGTAGAGAAGCCGAGACAAGGAAACCTGGGTCTCCTGATGTGTGGTCAGTGTTCTTTGTTCTATACAAAAGTTCTTTCTGTTTCCCTATTTATGTCCATCCTGTCCCAAATTACTACCCACACATACTGATTCTCTTTTCTATTGCTTCTTTTAATTTGCAGAGGCGGTAAAACATTGGAGATGAATCTGACTTGGTCACCAAATGATCACACTAGGAAAAAAGACATATAAACACAAAATGTACAACTTAAGGAGAAAAATGATTCCTACCTTATATAGGACACAGAAATCATGCTAGGAGAGGTGAAAAGAAGAAGTGTTTACTTCCAGTTCGTGGCATGCAAGATGTATTTATGGAAGAGATGCTTCTGAGCTAAGGTGAAAGAGACAATTTGCACACATGGAGTAGTAGCATGGAGGATGCTTTTGGGGGTGGAATGAAATCTGTACTCTCTTCTAGGGATCCCTCTAGGTATCCACTTGTGACTTTTTGCCACTCAAAATATGCTTTTCCGGGCCTCCCTGGTGGCGCAATGGGTTAAGCATCACACTTAAGAAGCAGACCACAGCCACTGCAGCATAAGTTCGATCCCTGTCGCCAGCCAAGGAGAGGACCCACATAGCGCAGCAGACCTCTCCTGCCTCGCCTGCTGCTCCCCTCAGCAGTGTGTTTCAGTCAGTCTGCCTGTTCTGCTCCCCACTCTGTCTCTGGTGAATCCTCTCACCCCCACACCTCTGGCCTGTACCCCAATTCTTGTACACATAAATAAATCTTTTTTTAAAAAATGCTTTTCCTGGTTCTTTTTTAAAAAAATTCATTTTCAATTAAAATAATATTTGGATGCCCCCATTATGTATCACCACCGCAGTGCTCCCAGTACCGAACTGCTCATAGTCCACTGTGCTTCCTTCCGTCTTTGTCCTTCTCATTCCTTCTTGGTACTTCGGTTCTGTAGTCAGCTATCAAGGCTTAGTTTTTAAGCTCGCTTTTATCTGACTTTTAATTCAGTTACTTTGTATTCCACAGACAAATGACACCATTTGGTATTTGTCTTTCTCCTGATCTCTTTTGCTTAGCATAATCCCCTCTAGTTCCATCCATATTTTTGCAAATGGCATGTGTTTATCTTTTTTATAGCCGAGTAGCATTCCCTTGTGTATATACACCTCATTTTCTTGATCCACTCATCTTTTTTTCCATCATAAGTATGGAACTTAGGTTGGTTCCATAGTTTAGTATAGTCAATCATGCGGCAATAAACATGGGAATGCAAGTTTCCTTTCGAATTAATGGTTTTGAATTTGGGGCGTAGATGCCTAGCAGTAGAATTACTGAGTTGAATGGCAGATCCATTTTTAATGTTTTGAGACACCTCCATACTGATTTCCATAAAGGCTGGACCAGTTTTCTTGACTTTCAAAGTCACACACAGGCCCTTCCAGGAGGCATTAAGGGGGAGACACTGTTTCTCTAGGGCATAGGTCAAAGCTTTCAAAACATGGGAAGTAACAAGATTCTCAGCTGAAAAGCAAGACTGTTGGCTTGTGGATGTCAAAATCCTTGCTCAATATTTATTTCTATCCTGCAATTTTTTCTGGTTTATTATTATTATTATTAAATTTGTTTTTATTCTTTCTTTTTTCTGCAAGTATTTTTTCACTCAGTGCTAGGCATAGAGCAAGTCTTTGACGAGCACTCCCTGACTTGATTTACTGAAGTGAATTTTAATTAGGTAACTGTACAGGTCCTTAACTTTGTTGGTAAAATTCCAGGAAGCAAGAAAAGCTTTGGATTTACATATGTACTTGCATTTGTGTAAAATGATGTATTTAACAGAATGTTAAAATTTGAAGCAGGACTTGAAATGGCAAAGCATTGCAAGCAAGCAAAGTGTCCAGTACTAGGGGACTAATTAAATAAATAATGGTGTATCCATACAAGAATACTATACAGTCATTCAAAATAGAATGAAGAACTCTTTGTGTGCCAACATGGAGTGATCTTTTAATGTATATATTTTAAGTCAAAAGAAAGCAAGAAAAAATAAGGTGGTAATCAATATTTATATTTTAAAATATATGAAATAAACCATATTTGAAAGTATACAAGAGAACCTGTTCACATTGCTTGTCTTTGGAGAAGAGAGCCAAGTAGTTACAGGTGGAAAAATTCCTTCAATTTTTCAGGATTTCCCCCTTTTTTATTAATTTATTTTTACAACTATTCTATTGAGGCAATGTTGGTTTATAACACTGTATTTGTTTTAGGGTTTATTGGTTCACACCTCTTCAAAAACTCTTCAGTGTTCTTTACCAAGGCCCAATAATATTTTCTCTCTTTTTAAAAAGAGGAAATATAATACATTTTAAATAGTACATAAACATGCGTGAAGGGAATTGAATTATTATAAATCTAATCCTCATATAATCACTGTCTATTTTGAGAAGTAAAATTATTACTCACACCAATAAATGCCTTGTGTCACCAATAAGAGATGTAGTTTGTACTGAATATTATAATATATTTTCATTAAATAATATAAATGAAAATGTAACATATTTAGAATGTAAATTTTAAAAATGTAAATGTAAAATAAATAAAAATAATATATTTTATTTAAATAATAAAAATAAATATATATTTGCTTTTTGAATTTTTAAAAAAGATTTATTTATGCATGCATGCAAGAGCTGGAGTGTAGGCCAGAGGTGTGGGTGATGAGAGGATTCACCAGAGACAGCGTGGAGAGCAGAACAGGCAGATCTACTGAAATACACTACTGAGGGGAGCAGGGGTGTGGATGGAGTGGTCTGCTGTGCCATGCGGGTCCCCTCCCTGGCCAGGGATCAAACTCATGCCGCAGTAGCTACAGAAGCCCCACAGTGTGGCACTCAACCCTTGCGCCACCAGGGAGAGCCTGCATTCTGTGTTTGACATATATTAACTAAGCTGTCTACATACATCAAGACATCTAATTCTCTCCATGCTCCTAAGTAGTAGCTATTATTGTGGTCTTCACTGAGAGATCAGAATGAGAAAGCATGCTGTGAATACATGGTGAAGACCTGGTTGTCCCAGAATACAAATTCTTCTCAATTACACTACTCTGACATTGTATATACTAGAACCAAGTTTCTGTGGCACTGTAGTCACTGATTCCTAACAAGTGAAGAAGATTTTTGCCTATGGGCCACCAGGTAGGGGCTCAAGCCCTGAGTCAGTGATGCCACTACTCAGGAAAAAACACGAGCAATTAAGGAGGGTCAGTAAGTGTGGGGCAGTATTCAGCTGGCAGATCCCCTGCAGAGCATTTGAATGATCTTCCTAGGACATGTGACAAGTAAAATTCTGGTCAACTCTCGCAGTCTGATCCCAGACATTCTCCAGTGCCTTTAGAATTCAATAAATATATTTTTGAGTGAATGAATATAAGTTATTTCTACCTGCAAACTGGAGAAGTCTAGGAGCCTACTCTATGGAAAGAATTGCAGAAGTGAATGAGGATGTCTGCCGCAGCATTGTTTGCAACAGCAAAACTCTGCAATTGACTCAAATGTTCGTCAACAGGGGACTGGTGAAATGCATGATGTCAGAGAGGCAGCACAGCATGACAGTTAAGAGCACAAGCTCTGAGCTAGGACACACGGGGTTTGACATTTATCAGCACTGTCCCTACATCTGCAAAACAGGGAAAACCAAAAGACCTGCCTTGTAGCCTTGCAAGGAAGGCATCCATAGTTTCTGACATCAGTTCCTTCTCCAAAGGGTTCTTTTGTATACTTCCAAAGAGAGTTTATTGCATGTAAAAGCACATATTTTCCTTTTTGAAAACACACAGTAAAAACTCAAATCTTATTGATCACTGTAGCCATTCACACAATGGAATATCATGTCACTGTTAAAAAGGAAGAGGTAGCTATAGCCTCTGATTTGAACAGATATGGAAGAAACATATTTTAGGTTAAAGAAAGCAAGTGTCAGAATAGCATTTCAATAACAAAATGATTTCTGGGAAGTTGATGAAGGGGAGTTTCCTTTTGACTTGAAACACTTTGTGTGTATGTTTTAAAATGAGCTTTTCTTATTTTATTATTTTTGGAAGAAAAAAAATCAAAAAAGAGGAGGAGCTTGGGAACAGCAGTGGGAAGAAGACCTTTCTACAGGCTCCAGATTCTTCTCCCCAGTCTAGGATGACACTGCCTGCTGACCCTCCTCACAGCACTCTTTCTATCTGACAGCTTGCCACTCAGAGACGAGACACACATTTCCTTGGTACTGAGCCTTGTTATGTGTTCCTAAAATAATTCTTGCAATGTAGTCAAAAACCAAAGTTCTCCTTCAGATGCTCCCACTTAGTGAATAAATCATGAACACTGAGGTTGTCAAACTGGAAGGGAACTAAGAGATGATGTAGGCCAACCCCCTCATTTACAAATGGAAACAGTGAAATGTGTTCCTGAGAAGTTAGCTGTCAAGCATTTTGAGAAATAAAATTTATTTTCCAGTGAAAAAGTCAGAGATGCATCCTCACAGTGGAGAACTTTACTATAAGCATCTATCAACGTGGTACATCTGAAAATTTTCTACATTGTTGGTGAGAGCAAGATTTCATAAACGTGATTTGATGATATCTTCCAAAGGTGATGGGACAATTCCCTCCTAGATATATATTCATAGTAATGGACATATAAAAATATCTACACAAAAAGAATCATAGTAGACCTAATTATGAGCCAGAAACTTGAATTATGAGCCAGTTAACTGCCCATCAACAGCAAATGGATAAATAAATGGTGGCATAGTCATGAAATGGAATGCTACACAGTAGTGAAAAGTGAGTGAATTAGAGCCACATGTCACCATGTGGATAATTTTCACAAATATAACAGTAAATAGAAAACGACAAGTTGCAGAAGAGTACATACCATACCAGGGATATAAATTTTTCAAACATATAAAGCAGCAGTATGTGTTATTTAAAGACACACATATGTCACACAAGTATAAATAAATGCATGATAATAACAAACATGAAATCCAGGATCGTGGTTACTTTGGAGAGAGGGGGATGGAGCTAAAATAAATGTGTAAAATGCAAATGCTGCACTCAAAATGACAAGATTGTTTTTCAAGCTGTTTCATTTTCCTGCCACTAGTTTCAGGGCAGGGAACCTGCTCTAGAAGCAGTGGTTGTGCACAGTGGGCTGGGAATCCAGAGAAATGGGTTTCACTCCCTCAAATATTCATCAGCTACAGGGAGAATAATTCCATTCACATCTCAGTTTTTTTTTTTACATTTAAAAATGCAGCATTGTGGAGAAAGACAAATACCACGTGATATCACTCATGGGGAAGATAAAGAAACAAAGCAAATGAACAAACAAAACCAAACCAAAAACAAACTCTTAGATTCAGAAAACAGACTAGTGGTGGCCAGAAGGGAAGGGGGGGTGGATTGGTGAAATGGGTAAAAGGGGTCAACTGTGTGGTGGTGGATGGAAACTAGACTTTTTGTGGGGGTCATAATGGAGTATTGACAGATGCGGAAGTATGATGCTATAGACCTGAAACTTATATAATGTTATAAACCAATGCTACTTCGATATTTTTTTTAAATACAGATTGGACTAGATTATTTTACAATTTTTTTTTACAAATGACCATTTCATCCAGTTGCCTTTTTTTTTTCAGCAGCAATTCTCAAAACTGTGTCTGCAAGAAGCTGAAGTGTTTTGATGTAGAAAGAGGTATGCCTAGGTCAAATTCGTTTGGTGCATAAAGGTGAAATGGAAAATTGTTCAAGCATTCATTCCCACACCCCGCCAAATAACCTACCAAATTATCCCAAAGAACAACAGTCCACTTTATGATAGTGAGGGAAGCTTGTACTGAGGTGAGGGCTAAGCAAAATGAAACAGCTTTATTTACAACAGTACTTCTCTGCCTTTAACTAGTTTCTAGACATTGTTTCTCTCCAAGAGGAGATTGAGCAATGAAGCAGTCTCCACAAAACATTGAAACTAGAGTGCACCCTGGCACCCCACCTCCATTCTTATTTTAAAGCAGACTCTATTAACATTCCTTCAGAAGAGTGTTCTGTGGAACACTGGTTTGGTAATGACTGTCCTAGAAGAGTTTAGCTCACTAGCTATTTCAATTGCTGGTGTGTTTAGAAACCTTCGTAAGGGAGGAATGTGGTTTCTTCCTGGGCATGAGCAGTGAGAGCCCGTCTGATCTGGCATTGCAGATTCAGCATCACACTTCTGGACATGTAGGGCTGAAGGGGCTTGTGTCCAAAATGGGCTCTCAGTAGTTGACTCTTGGGTCTTTGCTAAGTCTGCTGCTTCGAGGTACAGTCCCATTCTTTAAGGATGGCAGCACCAAAGGATGCTCTGTCCAGAACTCAGAGTTACTTGGTGCATAAGGAATGCCCGCAGGAATAGGTCTCACAGGAGGGGGTGTTCTTTCCATGTGCCATCAGCCCCCAGGAATAGTTTGTAGGAGGTAGAACTGCAGGACGGAGGCTGGTCCACGCAGGAAGAGAGGGGCTCAGTTTTCTTTCATAGAGAAGACATTTATCCCTTCCACCTGCAGCTCTGCCTTTGCAGGGGACTTTCTTTTGAAGGTCCCCAGATTCTATGACCCCCCCCCCCACCGATACCCTGGAGGGAAACTCTGCTGAGATTTGAGGCTCTTGCTGGGCATTTTAAAGGGCGATTGACCCACGTACTTTCAACCCCAAAACAAGGATTTCTTTGGAAAAGTCAGGAACTAAAGTGAACTCAACATAGAGGTTTTAAAGGTTTTTGTCTTTTGAACAATCAAAAAGAAGACGTAAGAGACAAGAATGCTCTGTGCTCATGGAAGCTGGCAGCTGTTGTGGTTGCCCCAGCTCTGCCCGCCTCCACCCAGCCCAGCCCAGCTACCTGTGTGGACCGCCACCCATGAAGCCCGCCTGGTTCTACCTGCCCACCAGAGAGGAAGGATAAGCCCCAGCCACCCTCATAGTCTCAGGCCCATGCCTGGGGGGTGGGGGGCAGGGCCTAATATCAGGGAAGGCAGAGCATGTGGAGGAAGCAGGTGTTTGACTCCAAGAGGTAAACCTATTTCAAAGGACCCCTGGCTATGCTCGAAAGAGTACAGCGGTGTCTCCTGGTGATTGGGGGCGGAGGGGGGGGCGGGGAGGGGAGAGGAGCAGAGGAAGAAAGGAAACCACGGGGAGAAGCGGCAGAAAAATGCAACTGGGAAGGTGGATGGAGCCAGGAAGTACATGGAGACTGGGCTGCACCTCCAGCCGAGGTTCCTAGGTTAGAGTCCAGTGCACTTCAGGGGTACACTCCTGTGTCCTGTCTGCTGACCAGAACACTCATCTGTTCAGGGAGGCTGCTCTGACCGAGGTCCCACACTTGCTCTTTCCTCCCTTAGCAGCCAATGCTTTTCACACCTCCTTCCCTTCTCTCTCATTGGGAAATCCACCCTTGGCCAAAAAGCATGTCATTGGGAACAGACAAAACAAATAAACAAGTAAATAAATAGCCCTCTCCTCTCAGAGCTGCACACGGTGGCCCTTCCTCTGAATCATTTTCAGACCACAGTTGCTGAAAGGGCTTGAGTTGCTATTCCTGGTTGTTCTTTTTTCCCTCTATGAATCCAAGCAGTGGCTACTTCATCGTGGGCATTTTTTAATGCAAGTTTTACCCAAAGGCAGATGCAGTCAGGCAGGCGCGTGCACGTGTGTGCGCTCGCGCGCGCGCGCACACACACACGCGAACACGCACACACACACACACACACACACACACCCTACCTCTGGAGCTTCCCCTCCCTCAGTTCTTTCCCCTCAGCCAGCTGAAAAAGGGTGAGGTTTGGAAATCATTTCTCTGTGGCCTACCTTCTGATTCCTTCAGGTCTGAGGAGCAGGCGGCAACTGGGAGCTGGGAGGCCCGGGCTGCCTCTGTGAATCAGCAAAGAAGTCCCTGAGACAGGGATGCCGACAGCTGCTGTGTGCACACTCTCCCTCTGTCTCTCCCACCTCCCTGCCCTCCTTCTCCTCCTCCTCCCCTCTCAGAGCTGCTCTGTGTTGCTATGCAATCATATCACTGGGGCTAACAGCATCACTCCGACCTCAGGCAAAAATACCCTTGACTGGGCAAACCAGGAAGAGCAAGGACAGTTTTGCAAAACTACCAGCGCCTTGGCGGCTCTCAGAGATTTCAATTCATTAGAAGCGGAGCAGGGAAGCGGAAGAGGCTGAGAGGCAGAGGGGGTGAGGGGGAGAGGCTTCCACTGGGGAGGAGGAGACAAAAGACGCCCGGAGATCAATACAAGCTGCTGAGTGAGGAGCCTGGGCCCCAACTTGCAGAGATTGAGCCCAGAGCCAAAGCCAACTTTGGAGCCAGCGGCTGGCAAGGCCCCTCGGTAGCCAGTCCAGGATTTAGTTTCTGTGTTGAAGGTTGAAAAACTCTGCTCTAAAATTGTCATTGGTACCCAAGGTAGAGTCTTGGGCCCAGGGCAATCTGCCAGTCACCTCCAAGTTCTGTCCTCACCTCCACTTAGCTCTACATGTGGAGAGAGCCTCAACAATGAGGGAAACAAATGAACCTTGAATGATTTCAGAAAATCAACTCCCCCCCTCAGCAACTACCCAGTGACTCTCTTTTTACTGTCTCCCCTGTGGAAGAGAGGAGAGTAATGAGCTCCAAACATCCCAAGAGATCTGGGAGAAGTCACTGAAGGATGGAGGGCAATTATATGCCTTTTCAGAGGACCTGGCACATAGTAGGTTACTTAATAAATATTTGTCACGTGAGTAGGTTGCACGGGTGGATGGCTACATGAAGAGCAGTCAGAAAGCCTCCACGCCTACCGTGCTACCCAAACACTGAGAGCCCCAACAGCTCTAGCCCAGGGCAAAGCACGAGAATAGCAGTTTTCTTTCTTCCCTCCATTTCCAAGGACAGGATGTATATGAGACAGAAACAGCTTGATTTGGGAGCAGTTTCCTCAACTTCACTGATTTGCCTCTAAAAGCTCTGATGGCACTTGAATTTACAACAGAAACTACTTCCTGGTCCATAGGGCCTGGGGCTGGTTGTTTAAAAATATTTATGAAGCCTGAAAATCATCATCACCACTACTGAAAACTCTCAGCATGTGTATGGATATGTGTTTCCTTCTGAGATGTAATTTTAAGAACTTAAGCTGCTAGCTTCAGTAAAAGGTGCGTGGTAAGGCGGCCGTGATGGCCTCTTCAAAACGAGCAAACAAAATGGGAACAAACTGCTCCCTCCCCCAAGCTAGGCTAGGCCCGGGAGGCCTTTCCTGACAGACCCGAAGTGGTAGCAGCCAGGCCCCCAAGCAGGTGTAAGAAAGGGCCTTTGATTTCTGAAAGGGCTCTTGGAAACACATCAGGCTTCTCAATCCACACACCCTCAACAGAGCATTTGTTAGCTATCCAGCCTAGTTCAGATCTGGCCTGAGTCTTAGCCCTGGCAACTTGCAGGGTTTCTCAACACCACCCAGACCCAATGTTACAGGGCAACCTTAATATAAAATGGGTTTGTTTGACTGGGTTTTCACCCGCGCGCTTGAACGGCACTTATAATGCCCCAACTGCAGGCACACACAATAAAGGTTAATAAAGGGTTTTATTTACAAGGGAAGGGGAAATAGTGTAGTGAATAACACAAGGGGAAGAGAGGGATACAGATTCGTAAATATCCTACCAGTTTTTTGGAGCTGGAACCTGTAACACCAAGACACCGGGAAACCTTTGCAACCCACTTGGAATGACTTGGGAGTGTTTGGGGGTGCGGGGTGGTTAGAAGAATGAGCAGAGGAAATGTTAGAGTGGCCTGGTCAGTACAGATGACGGGCAGATCTCTTCCCCCTGACCTCCTGAACCTGCCCAAGCCAGAAGCGAAAACCCCTGCACAGTGCCTTGGCCTAAATCCTGCCCCTGGCATCCTGAGTGAGGGGATTGCTGGGAAGGGGGTGGAGTCGAGCAGTCACTTTTGGGAGTCCTTATAAGAAGGGCCCACAGACCCTCAGTCTCCTTTTTGTAGAAGGTCCTGGGGAAGGCAGATGCCATATTGGATGGTAGACCCTTGTGCTCTCCCAAGTTGGGGGGATGCACTCCTCACCTCAGCAACTGCAGACCTCTGCCATACCCTGTCAGCTCCTGTAGCTACAAATCCACCTCACACCGCTGATTGGTAACTGGACCTTCTCCCTCTCCCTGTATCCTGCTGGTTAGAATAAATTGTTTTTTACCCCCCTCTTTTGCTGCACCAAAAGCCCTTTTGTTTGCATTTATAATGGTGGGTAGCCAGACCCAGAACTGGTGAGAGAGGTTTAAGACAATGACAGTTTTTTAGACCCTTTGCCCGGTAACGGGAACACTCTGAGAAATTGTTTGGGCTGGCACAGACACAGAACAACTGTGACAGACACACAGCAAGTACATGGGAACCTGACTCACTGCTCACCTCTGGCACCCGCTCACCAGCAGTCAAACAAAACTAGAGTCTAGGTCTAGAAGGAGGAAGGAGGGTGAGCGGACCAGTGCCTGCTCCCTACATGGACTGCAGTTGGACTTGCCTAGATTACAAGGAACGCTTGGAATAATCCTTTACTTTCTATCTCTAGACAGAGCATTCAGACTGCAGATACAAAAATGCAGTTTCAGTCTCCATTAAAATAAATGCGCAGAGGTTGCTTTGGGGGATATATAACAAAAGGCTTCCCAAAATGTCTCTCTTGCAGATCTCATCATAGTGGAAAAGACCCCACCCCGACCCTTATGCTCCCCACCCTGGTTCCTTTTCATAAGGCACTAAGGGGCTGCTGTGAAAACTAGAATGTTACTTCTGAGATAAAAAACATTAAGTCATTATCAGGTAGCAATGAATGAGGAAGGTAGGAAACGGGTACAGATAGTTAGAAACATGGTGTCCCAAACCCATTTATCAATCCCAACAGTCAGTGGGAAGTAGAAGGGTGCTCCCCCAAGTCCAGGTGCCATAAATCCATTTATCATTCTGACTGTGGAACAATGCTGGAATCAAGAGGATGCCCTCCCAACCCAATCACAAATGGAATGTTCAGAATACGAACACAATATTAAAGCAACAGCCAAAGCTGGAGGGTAGGCTAGGTAATGTGGGAAACTCAGTTGACCTCCATAGTCTAGGAGATCCTGAGGCCCCAACCAATCAGCAAGAGACACCCCATTAAGACACCCAGTGGCCAAACCCCCACTCTTTGCCCACTATACCCATATATGCACATGCTTCTTGTTCCCTCAGTGGCTACTCACTTGGAACCCCTCCCCACCTGGGGTGCTTTCCTGTCCTTCTGTTACAGGGCAGGGAGAGGAGCACCCAGAACCCCCAAACCTGCCCTCTCTGAATGGGTTCTGCCATCCGCCGCATTAAGACAAACATACAAAACCTT
>JAGFMF010011853.1:2640367-2652485 GCA_019455555.1 Galemys pyrenaicus | reverse complement strand
CTCTGCAGAAATCTTCTTATCCTCAGCTCCACCCACTTAGGGCGGAACCAGGATTTTGGGAACTTCCCCTTTTCCTGGGACCACCCTGTTACACTTCCTCTTATCTATCAATAAATATCTTGCTTTTCTGTAACTCTGGTCTTGACATTGAGTTCTTTCCTCGCTGAAGACAAGAATTAAGAGAGGCCCGAGGCGTCCCCAAACCCTTAAGGGCAGATTCAGCAACCTCAGATTTCATTATTAGATTATCATAATAACAATAATAATGGCTAACACTGAGCATGTATTACAGGTTAGGCACTGTTTGAAGTACTTTGCACACATTATTAGCTCATTTCATCCTCACAGTGAACTTACAGTAGCTTTTATAATTATCCCCATTTTATAGTTAAGGGCCATAAAACATAAGTGACTTTCCCGAGGTCACATGGCTGATGTTTTATGGAGCTGAGACTTAGCCTAGACTTAATCTTTGGGCAACAGTCACATGATTACCCACTGTACTCTACTACCTCCCTTCATCTAGTGGTAACCTTAGCTGATGTCAGAGCTATGTAGGTAATTGAGACAAATGTGACTAGGATAGAAAAATTCTATCCTTTGTGCATTTCTCAAGTTATATCCTCTATTCAAAATGTTTTCCTTTCCTTCAGAAGTCAGAGACACATGGACCATACAGATCAGACTCTCCCTCTTTCTCTGTCTCTCTCCCCCCACACTCTCTCCTATGTCTCTTCATTCTAAATGATCAGAACCTACAAAATTTTGGGGGTAAGTTTATGAATGGGGCATGAGAGGGAAAAGACATTATGGGATGCGTGGAGCTCTCCAAATTGCTATTGTTGCTCAATGGATCAAGGTGAAAGGGGTGGAGCATCACAGAATGGCACCATTTTTCCTGCCCCACAGCCATCTTGCACTACAACTCCCAGCAGCCATTAACCAGACTTCCTGAATGGGGGACACCTGGGAAGGAACAAGCTAGATACATAGTGAGCTAGAACTGACGTTAAGGGAGAGACATATGGAAAAGGAACATGTGACGAAGAGATACTTGGGGAAGTCACATGGGTGACAGACATGTAGCAAGGCTGCCCCTGGTTCTTTGCAGAGACAGTGGCAGTTATTGTCTTGATCTCATGGTGGAGTATATGACACATTTTGAATATGGGATCTTTCCTTCTATCTCAGTTTTCTGGGGGCTGCCTAGCCCCCCTTCATGTGGTTCCCCACCAAAATGTGCCTTAGACTTGTGGCAAGCTTTTGGGCCTCAGCCACCCCAGTTTGGGTTGAGTCTGTTTGGCTGGGCACTTGCCCATGAGGGGATGATTAACTTTTAGAGTCTGTGATCACTTGAAACAAAGTATTTTCTTCTCCATCTACTTAACCAATTAGAGATCATTCACACTGAGAATCTTCTTTCTTTGCTTTTGCCTGCATGGCAAACCCTTAGAACATGCTCCCTTAATAATTCAGGGTCCCTGTGTATTTCTTGGTTGTGTGCTTACACTCTGGTCCCCACACAACCCTCCATATTTCTCTACTCCTTTATACTACCTGATTTGCTTCTATGGGCTTCTCACTGTGCTGTCTCAGAGGCCCCTGAAGGTGCATTCGTTAGGGTTGTTGATATTCTTGGGCATTTGGAGGAGTTGTTTGGTTTTTGTTTGAATAGAATCGCTAATGTTTCAGGAGAGGTAACGTTTTTGCTTGCTACCACAACAGGATAGAAAAATCCACTCTGGTGTTTAAACCCCAGGGAGAATCATTTTCACCCAAGAAATAGCCTGATAAAAGTGAGCAAGCGCATAGGCTAGCATCAACTATTTCTTTGAGGAAGGCAAACAAAGATCATACTTTCTTAGTCCACAAGCTTTGACTGTAACTCCTGGACACCTGTAGGAGGACATTTCCCCATTAGAGAAAGCCCCCTAACCATCCAACCAGGTCAAGACTGTTTTACCACTAAGCTGGAGAAAGTTAGGAAGGAAGTAACTTCATCAGGGCAAAGACAGCTCAGGTTTCAGCTAAGGTCGGGAAGTAAGAACAGTACTAAGAACACACAGAGGATAAGAATCATAAACCTTTGTCAGTTATTTGCAGAATTTTTTGGGTCACATTATTTTATTTATTTAGCTTTCATGCAGCAAAACCAAAATGGTTAGGTAGAGGGGCAGACAGAGATGACATGCTGCAGAGTGAGAATGAGTCAGGCAAGAGTAGGGAGGGAGTTTCAGCAAGTGTGCACAACACAAGCAAGGACACAGGAAATTGGGAGATGAGTTGGAGGAACATGTTAGGGCTGTAGGGATGCAGTGCTGAAAAGGCTGTATTTTGTCATTGGAGTTGATAAAACATAATGCAAAACCACAATAGGTTAAGGATTGAAGAATCAATGTTCTGAGTAACACAATTGGTTACTTCCACCTCTTCTGCTGTTCTGCAAGCTTCTGCTAAACCAGACCCAGCAGCTGGGATGTTATATAACCAAATATTATGTTCTATTTATGTTTTCAAATGTATTCCATTTATACCCAAACCATTCAAGCTACAGTTGAAGTGGTACAGTGGAAAAAACACTGAATTAGGAGTCAGAAAACAAAGGTTCTAATCCCAATTTTGCTACTAATTTGTTGTTAACCTTTGTGAGCCCTTTTTCCTCCTAAATCAGAAAAAGGATAATATTTGCCCTGTTTATTTCACTTGATTAGACTAAGAATCAAGCAGGATAATGAATGTAGGTATATATTGAATATATTGAAATTATAAGGTACTATTCAAATGTAAGAGATTATTATTTCCATTGCTTCAAGGTCCTTGTGGGTTTCCTATCTGCAGAAGACATAAAGACCCAGAGTGGATTACAGCAACTAGGAAGCAGTGCCAGGAATATAATTAGCTCCCTGTTTCCATGAAAGATCAGATAGTATAGTGCTTTAAGTAGACATACCAACAGGGTATCCTTCACATTATCAACCTCTCATTCTCCTTCCAGTCCCGATTGCAGGCCTGTGCGTACACACACACACACACACACACACACACAACCTTCACATATGAAATTTCAGGATGGGATAAAGAATACTGGTGTTCTTGGCTAAAGAGAACTGCTATGAATTTGTACTTTCATTATGGTTAAGTTGCTGAGGCGAACCTATGGGCATTCTTGCTTGCCTGTAACTTGCATTGAGAGGAGAAGGGAAATAGTATTTTCTGAGGTCATACTCAGTGCCAAACAGTATAAGGTACTTGCCATTTGTTACCCACTGTAATGCTCCCAACAATTCTGTGAGGTGAGGTCTTTTTTTCAATTCAAAGAAATTGTTTCTCAAAAAAAGGAAATTGTAGCTCTGAGATGTTAAATAACTGTGCAAGCTCATTAAGCCAATAGAAAATGCAAGGTAGGATGCTATTTGGTAGGATCCATTTGACTCCAACGCTGATGCTCTTCCAAATTGTCTCCTAGATGGAGCCCCAATGTAAAAGCAGGACAGAGTCTGCAAATAATCACTTTTTGTGTACTCAAAAGCACATGTCTGGCAAGCACCTTGGCCAACAACAGACAGAGAGCCCTGTCACGGATACCTGGACTTGTTTTGCAGTCTAAAGCTGGCCTGGTCTTAAGAGACAAGATGCCGTCTATCTTTGACATGTAGTAGTGAGCTCTGGGACACCTCACAAAAGAAAGGGTAAAATATTGGCCTGGCCAAGTATTGGCCAGGTAAAATGACAATTGCAAAGTACCAAATCTGTCAGTGATAAAAGATGCCTGACCCAGTGTTGTCTAGCCAAAAACTAGTTAAACTCAGAGCTACCATATTGGCCCCTTCTTTGATTCAATCTTAGAGGGATGGTAGAGTCATTTGGTGCCTATTTGGTTTGATTTGAGAACTGAAATGCTATCACTAATCAAAATGACTTCCCCCCAAACTCTGCTACGGGACCTGTGATTCTCCATTAGCCTCTTCAGATTAAGGCATCTGCCAAAATGTAAGTGCTAGCTTCAGTCACTATACAAGCATACTCATTAGTTTATGACTTCATCCTAATAACCAGATGGGTGTGGAACACAGGGCAAATGATTTTGTTTTTATTTTTTAATTTTTTAAAGATTTATTTATTTATGCATACAAGAACTGGGGTACAGGCCAGAGCTGGGGGTGGTGGTGAGAGGATTCACCAGAGACAGTGGGGAACAGAATAGGCAGATCAACAGAAATACACTGCCGAGGGCAGCAGTGGGCAAGCCAGGAGAGGTCTGCCGCGCCATGTGGATCACTTCCTTGGCCGGCAGCAGGGATCAAACTCGTGATGCAGTGGCTGCAGTCTGCTTCATAGTGCGTTGCTTAACCCACTGCGCCACCAGGGAGGCCCGCAAATGATTTTGATGGGAAAGGTAGAAAGAAAGATTCAGTGTGATGTCTTGTAGGGCCAGCTCAAGACATTTAGAAACTATAAGCACCTAAGAGACAAAGTGACAAACCCTACATGTCCAAGAACAATTCAGGATAAAAACAGATGATTGGATCAGGAAGCTGTGGTACATAAACACGATGGAATACTATTCAGCAATCAAAAAAGATAAACTAGAGTCATTCGTAGGAACATGGATGGAGCTGTAAGGGATTATACTCAGCGAAATAAGTCAGAAGGCAAAAGAATAATACCAGATGGTTTCCCCCCTACGAGGAATATAAGTGAACCAAATAAGTATCAAGGAAAAGAATAATAATAATAATAATAAAAACACAACAAAAACAAAAAGACAAGGACAAATTGGGTACACTTGGTGGAGAGGGGGGAGAGAAAGGTTTGAGGGCAGATAAGAGCACAAGGGACTGAGGTTATGGTGCATGGGTGAAATGGTGATGGGGAATACATGGGGATTACAATTGATGTCAAATATATATAAATAAAGAAAAAAAATAACCCCCCCAAAAATTCTAACCTGAAAAAAGACATAAGATAGATTAGCAAAATCTGATCTTTCCCAAAATTACTACTGTAATTCTTTTTATTGCCAAGCAATTCACTCTGTGAAATGCAATATCCAATGGATTTTAGTGTATTCACAAAGTTGTGCATTAATTGCCTCATTGTTAGAATGTTTGCATTACCTTCTCCCCTGCCTCTTAATTTTCCCTGGGCAACCACTACTTTCTGTCTCTAGAAACTTCCCTATTTTGGACATTTTACATAAATGGAATCATTTTGTATTTTGTGTCTGGCTTCTTTCAGTTAGCATACTGTTAATAAGGTTCTTTCATGTAGCATGAATCAGTACTTTATTATTCTCTCTGGATGTATAATATGCCATTGTATGGATATACCACTTCTATTTACCCAGTCACTAATGAATAGACATTTGGGTTGTTTTAACTTCTTGACTCTTAGGAACATTGTTGTTATGAACATTTGTGTATGCACAAGTTATTTATGGATCATATATTTTCAATTCTTTTAAGTGTATACCTAGGAATGGAATTGCTGGGTTATATGGTAACTCTAATTTTTTGAGGAATGGCCAGATTATTTATCATAGCGGCTGCACCATTTTACATCCCCACTAGCAATGTACTAGAGTTCTGATTTTGCTCCACCTGTACCAATATTTGCTATTCTCTTTCTTTTTGATGATAGTCATCATAGAGGGTCTGAAGTGGTGTCTCATTATGTCGATTCTTTTTTGAAGTATCAAATATTTAATTCTTCAAAAAAATTTTAGTGTTTCTATTTAGCTGGTTTCCTAAGTATATGCTTGATCTGCCTACTATTAAGCCATCTAAGACAGGAATTAGCTTGAATTGACTTGGTTTCTGAGGTCAACGAACAAGTAAGGGAGAGCCCTGCCTTGTCAAATATCTCCAACAGCAAACCATGATAAAAAAGATGATTAAGCCACACAATATTTTTAATATGGGAGGCAGACACCAACTCAAACAAGTACAAAACAAGATAGAATGAGAGAAGTACTATAACAAAGCAATGGAAGTCCAGAGAAGTGTTAGTACAAACCAGATACACTTCTTCCAAAATACCATGCTTAGCAGGCTCAAACGCCACCAAAGCAGCCCAATTCTCCATCCCTACTGGCCACAATCTTCTTAGAAACACTGTGAGAACAGAGAACAAGACTGTCCTGGGCCTGACAGGTATAGTTGTCATTTTCTCATTTCAGTTACTATTCAAACTTACAACCCACTGGCAGACTATTTCAGACCTCACCTCATCACTTCCAGTCTTATGTCAATTTGTAGGGCACTGTTGATAGGTTATAAAAGTGCTTGTAATTCTAAAGTGCATTACAAATAATGATCTCACAGTAACCTTCTACCAACAATGAGCAAATCTACTCCAGCAGTTCCTCATTGCCTTCTCTCCGATACACTGGTTTACCCAAATTGTTCCCATTACACTTCTTTGCATCAGTACACCCCAACTTCTGGAGATAATGCTTACAATCAGTTAAGCCTTCAGAGAGCCTTTCCAGCCTTAGAAGCACTTTGATTCAGTATTTGCTTATGAAATAGAGAGCAAGTCAGTTGAGTTGCTCCCATATCCTAAGTGGAGACTCTGAGGCACATAGAGAGTAAGTGACCCAATTAGTTAACAAAGAAAATCATGTTATCAGGCTGAAGTTCTTTGTCTCTTTTTTGTCTAACTCCCATCCTCACAGGTAAAAAACACAGTGGCTGCCAAGGTTGTGGATTTGGGGTACCTACTCTCCCAGTCCTGAGCCTTCCTCCTAAGAGTGGCTAGGAATAAGTCCCTGCATGAACACACTAACTCATATTCAACAGACCCAAGAAGGTAATTTCACTTTTGAACTGCTCTCTACTTTTCTGAAGTGGGACTCAATTGTGCTTGAAAATGTCAAGCACAACCTAATTGCCCTCCGCCATCTGTCTAAACCCTGCTCAGAGCAATGGGACAGGGCAGTGTGAAAGCATGTGACTCTCACTGAGGGATGCCTTGGGGAAGCTCCTTGAAAGTAGAGCCCTCTAGCCATTTATTTATTCAAATATGTATTGATCTCTTACTATTGTTAGTACTTTGGGG
Organism: Galemys pyrenaicus; assembly: GCA_019455555.1. NCBI lineage: Eukaryota > Metazoa > Chordata > Mammalia > Eulipotyphla > Talpidae > Galemys > Galemys pyrenaicus. The sequence continues at coordinate 2,645,426 of JAGFMF010011853.1, read as the reverse complement.
TAGCCATAGCATAGCAGTTACCACACAGGGCTTGGGCTCAAATCTTGACTCCCATGTCTGCTTATTGACCTTGGTTTTCCTCTTGGTCAAGTGAAAAGAATAAAATTACTCACGCCTCAAAGTATGTGAGGTGATGACGTGAGTTCCACATGTGAAGCGCCGAGCACCTTGCTTGGCACATGAGAAATACCAAACAAACGTTAGCGATGGTGGCTCTTGCCGCAGAATTAGTGAACAGGCCAGAGCAGTGGGTAGAAGTCACGTTTGACAGCCCTACAAACCAGTTTCATGTGCTCAATCCTGGAACTTCTCTGGGCAAGAAGCACATGCTGAGAAGCAAGGAAGGAAAAGCTCCAGAGAAGACCTGGGTACACTAGTGAAGCTTTAGAATATCAACACCAAAGAAGAAATTATTCATGTCCGTACATTCTGCTCTAGGATCAAAGGTTACTGCTAACAGCCACACCCCTCCCTACCACTGCAGTTTTCCATCATGCGACAAGAACACACAGTGCAAACTTAGGGCAGTGATTCTTTGATGCAAAGCCTAGAACCTAACAAATAATCCCAAATTTCTCACATCAGCATTTTCCTGAGAATTATGAAGAAAAGACAAAATAGTGGCAGAAAGAAAATCCAACTGGTGGACTTACTGAGAAGAGGACTGATTTAGGATGACCTTGAGGGGTAGAGGGCCTTCTGCTAGAGCAAGGATCCAAAGCTATTAGGAAGGGTAGGGGGCAGGTGTGAATGCTGTCCTGACCATACTTCAGGCTGTCAAGCACTCATCTTTAACCACATTCTTGGTGTTCATGTTTATCTATTATCCGTTCTTTGTATGGTAGTGCTAAGCATTGCAAGGGACAAAAAGAAGCAACAAATGAGCTTCCTGCTTCCAAACTGTGATTAAACTGAAGTGGAAAAAAATTCTGCATTTTCTGAGTGCAACTTAATTCCAGATTGGAGAGTACAATGGTAACAGCTGCACTAATTGCTTTTATTTTACATACAGAGCTCAGCGTTAGGGCCTCTTGAACTCAATTCACAGAGTGACATAAACCATGCGTGGGCACTTCTGTTTGTTATAGGATTGTAGCCAGAACTGTCTAAAATTCTATGTTTATGTTCACTGCTGCATTAGTCTTTCACTGGACTGACATTCTACCGTCTTTAACAGCAACCAACCGATAAAATATCGCCAGTCCTCCCAGGGCACGCACAGTGGAGTGACATCAGAGTGCATCCCCGTGCCCACACTGCTGTTTTCTCTCAAGTCCCTTTGCCATTTAGAGGCCCTGTTTTTGTTTTCCACTCTCTATGGGCTGAACCGCAGAAACAGTGGGCTGGTGAACAACCATTTGTGAACAATCCAACTGTGAGAGAAGCAGGGCAGGGAGCAGAATGAACCCTAAGCAGCAATGAGCTGCCAGCCCACGTATCCGTACACTCTCCAGATTCCTGTGGCAAGTTCCTCACACCTCCTACTTAGGGTAAGAAGACTCACAGTGAGCGGGAGGTACCAGGCGAGGCAAGTACTTTTCGATGATTATTTTTTTTTATCCTCTAGACATTCTCAAAACGTTCCCCCTTGCTGGTCTGGGGTGACTTAGGTGCAGTTCTGCTTAAAACAAAAACACAGCCTTTTCCAGCCATCTGAATCTCAGGTTAGAGATGAGCCAACTTTAGTGCCCACACTCTCTAGTCTCCTGTCCAAATCTTCCAACGGCCATAATGACCAAAAGATCTGTTTATTGAGAGTTGGCTGCCGCTGCTCTCACTGCTGCTTTTAGTACTGTTTCTTCTTTCTTCTTCTTGGAGAAGCTTCGTCTGATGGCACAGTGACTGAGAAATTCATTCTGATTGCAAGAAGAGAAAGCCTGTGAGACCTCCAAGAGGGGCTGATATTTAAACTGGTCACCAGGTAGACGAGGGCATTCCAGACCGTGAGAGCAGTGCGCACAAGTGCGGAGCTACGCAGTGCAGGGCATGTTCAAGACAGTGAATAGCAAAGTGGGGTAAAAGGGGGTATCAGAGTGGCGAGAATGATGCCCAGGAGACTGGAACAATGGAGAGTGGGGTGGACTGCGAATGTCATGTTAAAGGAAGTGGACTTACTCTCTGGGCAATAGGTGTTCTAAGCAGGTAAAACACTATCAAACTCACATTTACAAAACGCCTCTGGTGAGAGTATGGAGGTTTGATAGAGTTACAGAGACTGTTTCTCTAGCCCTTTGCTGGATAAGAAAGGAGAGCTATATTTCGGGTGTGGTAGCAAGAACGGAAAGATGGCAGATTTGAACAACATTCAGAAGCAATGGAGTCTCCCTGGTGGCACAAAGGGCTGAGCATTGCACTGTGAAGCATCCGTGGCATAGCAGCGCATGAGTTCGATCCCTGGCCAGGGAGGGGACAGACGTGGTGCAGCAGGCCTCTCCTGCCTCGCCTGCTGCTCCCCTCAGCAGTGTATTTCAGTCGATTGCCTTTTCTGCTCCCCACTCTGTCTCTAGTGAATCCTCTCACCCCCACCTCTGGCCTGTACCCCAGCTCTTGTATGCATAAATAAATAAATCTTTAAAAAAAAAAGAAGCAAAGATGTGCTGGTAAGCAACTGACTCTCCACAAAAGAAAGAGCCCTGGTTTTCCAGTATTTGTTGATTTCTGTGTTGTGTATTTCCCCATGACTTCAAGCTACCACCTAGACTTTACTGGATATGGACTTGGGAAGAGAGGTGCTTAATCAATTTTCTTGGGCCAATAGGAGTCAGCATACTATGAAGTGACCTATTTGATGTGGGGAAAGAGTGAGAAAAATCAGAGATGATTGATATGTTTAATTTGGATGATTCCTTAGATGTTAGGTTAATGGAAAGAGGGAACCCAGGAGGAAAAATAGACTTGTATGTTTGTCTGGACTGGGGAAGATAGTAAGAATCATCCCAAGAGAGAATTATGACTTTGTTCTGGACATGTTTAGTTGGAAGTGCTGGCCCTGGAATTCAATTGTAAGTGAGACTGCCTTGTAACACTAACCCACATTAATGGAATACTTACATTGTGCTAAGCACATTATATATTTTATGTTCTTTCAATTTTAAAACAACCCTATGACTCTAGTAGAATAGCTGACATATATTAGTTGCTCAAAAATATCTATTAAATGAATTAGGTACTGCTGTTTTCTTCATTTTACAAATAAGAGAAATGAGACCCAATTGGTTATGGAACTTACACAAGAGCACACATTTGCAACAAAAATTCAAGCTTGTGTGAATCCAAGAGGTTAATATCAAAGATACACAAAGAACTACTACACAAGAATAAAAACCAAATAACCCAATTTAAAAAATGACAAAAGATCTGAATGGACACTTCCCCAAAGAAGATATAGATGTCCAACAAGCATAAAAAAGTGCATCATCACTTATTATTAGGGAAACCAATCAAAACCACAGTGAGATATCATTTCACGCCTGTGAGAATGAACTATATCAAAAAGTCCAGAAATAACAAGTATTGGTGAGGTTGTAGAGAAAAGGAAACTTTATACACTCTTGGTGGGATTGTAAATTGGTGCAGGCCTTATGGAAAACTATACAGAGGTTTCTCAAAATACTCAAAATAGATCTACCATATAATTTAGCAATTCCATGCACAGGTATATGCCCAAACAATCCAAAAACACTAATTCGAAGTGATGTATGCACTCCTACATTCATTATGGCACTACTGACATAGTTTAATTATGGGAAAACTTAAGTGCCCAACAGTAGCAGAATGGTTCAAGAAGACATGGTATATGTACACAATGACATACTACTCAGCTATATATAAAAAGAAAGATGGAATCTTGCAATTTGCAATAGTATGGACAGAACTGGAAGGGATTATGCTATGCAAAATAAGTCAGAAGGAGTAGACCAAATGCTGAATGATTTCATTCATATGTGGGATATGAAGAAAAAAAAAAGAAACAGGAAAACTAAAAGAAAAAAAACCCTAGAAATCAGACTGTAGAATTGAAACTACCAGTGGTAGAGAAGAGGGAGGAAGAAAATGGGGCAGGGGGCCCAGTGGACTATGGAGGATTATGGGTGCTTGGATGGTGGGTGTATTGTGGTAACATAGATCTGTAGAGTTTTGAACCTATATCCCAAAGTCATATACAGTGTTGTAGACCATTTGTATCTTAATAAAAATAAAACAGTAAAAAGAAAAGCTTTCATTGGAAACTAAATTGACCAGTATCTTGATTTTTGACTTTTCAGTCTCTAGATTGGTGAGAAAAACAATGTCTGTTATTTAGGCCTATTTTTAAGTCTCTGGTATTTTGTTATGGTAACCCACAATGACTAACACACAGTAGAGAATCATTAAATAGTTGTTGAATGAATTAGGACTGACAAAGGCTCCACATGATTGGGGTGGATTTTCCCCTGAGAGATGCTTTTTTCTGTAGGGTAGTGAGGTGTTTCTTGCCAGGGTTTACAATATAACACTAAACACATTCCAGAAATCTCTTTTTCTGAGGGTCTTTGTATCTTGCTTCTTCTATTCTTGATTTGCCTAAGATATTAGGAATGCAATGGGAGAATTAGAAAAGTAGCTATTGACTTAGCAAATATTTATTGAGTATCTATTGTGTTATACAAATGTCCATTACAGCATTTATTTTTAACACAAACCTACAAGGTAGTTCATAATACCCTATTTTGCCAATGATAAAACTAATATTTAAAAAATAAAAGTAAGACCTCCCTGGTGGTGCAAGGGGTTGAGCACTGCACTACGAAGCATCCACAGCCACTGCAGTGCAAGTTCGATCCCTGGGCAGGGAGGGGACCCACCTGGCGCAGCAGACCTCTCCTGTCTTGCCCGCTGCTCCCCTCAGCAGTATATTTCAGTACATCTACCTGTCTTCTCCCCACTCTGTCTCTGCTGAATCCTCTCATCCCTCCCCTCTGGCCTGTACCCCGGCTCTTGTACGCAAAAATAAAATCTTTTTTTTTAAAAAATAGAAAATTAAAAATACAAAAATATGTAAAAAAATAAATGAAATGAA
>JAGFMF010011853.1:2607815-2639303 GCA_019455555.1 Galemys pyrenaicus | reverse complement strand
TACAATTGATGTCAAATATATATAAATTAAAGGGAAAAATAGAAAAAAAAATAGTGCTGCAATAAACATAGGGGTACAGGTACTCTTTTGGATCGGTGTTTTTGTGTCCTTTGGGTAGATCCCTAGGAGTGGGATTGTCAGATCATATGGTAGTTCCATCCCTAGTAGACTGAGGAACTTCCATACGGCCTTCCATAGTAGTTGGATTAGTTTGCATTCCCACCAGCAGTGTACTAGGGTTCCTTTTTCTCCACATCCTCGCCAGCATTTGTTGTTGTTGGTTTTTTTTTATATGTGCCATTCTTACAGGTGTAAGGTTTTACCTCATTGTGATTTTAATTTGCATTTCCCTGATTATGAGGGATGCTGAGCATTTTCCCATGTGCCCGTTGGCCATGGAAATCACAAATTTTAAACTCATTTGATGTTTTGAGAGTATCTTCTCCCTTTCATTACCCCTACTAACCAGCAGGGTGCATTCTCTGCTCAACAGATTTTTTTTTTTCTCTAGGCTTCTACTTATTTCCACAAGGATTGTGCTAATCCGGATCTCTGTATGCATTCTCTTACTGCATTTTCAAGACAACCCTTGACATCCAGTGCAGTCTCTAGTGCATATTAAGTATTCAATAAATACTTTTGGAAGGATGACCTGTGATAATAGCAGAGGATAACATTTATTGAGTCATTTATGGGTCAGCACACATTCTAAATACTTCACATGCACTAACTCAATTTCCACCACTGCACAATTAAGTACTATTATTATGATTTACATTTTAGGTATGGCTACTGATGATAATTTTGGGGTATCTCACAGGCATCACACTCAACATGCTTAAAATTGAGTACCTCTAACCCATAGCTCTCTTCCATACAACCACCACTTCTCCCCACATTCTGGTCCCCTGAGTAGATCTATCCATCTGCATAACATCTATTGGTCTTACTTCCAGAAAACACATGCATAGTCTTTGAAGGAAACTGACACGCCTCCACTTCATCCGATCTTGTGACATGATGATCATAGTACCTCTACCTCCCCTCCACAGCGGTGGGTGTATAGTTCCAAGCAAGGTCAGATTCTCTCTCTTAAGAATCTGAATTCCAAGCACATTATGTATTGTTCTCATTTCATTGTTTTGAAGGTGGAAGCTGGATGAGACTTGGTTATAATGACAGCACTGGAAGGAGACATTCACAGTTTCCTGCTGCAAAGAAGCCCACAGTTGCTCTGATGTTCCCATCTAAGTTCTGGTAGCTCAATGCTTTATTCAATTGTGACCTATCACAATGAGTTCCATTATTAAAAGTCAGGGACTTTTAATTTTATTTTATATTTGCTATTTGCAACCAGAGGACTCTGATATAACTAAACTCAGTGAATGGGTATAATTTTATTTGCCCAATAACTTAGATTTGCCCAAGAATACTGGGTTGATAACACCTACATGCTATATCATCGGTCACATAGTCTGATATTGATTCTACATCTTATATCTTCCTAGTCTGTCTCCTATACTACTATTGTCTTGATTCAGGCCCTCATCTTGCCTTAGTTGCTGCAAAAGCCTCTGAGTTGGTCTCCTTAGTTCTGATTTTTTAAAAAGATTTATTTATTTATGCATACAAGAACTGGGGTATGGGCCAGAGATGTGGGGGGTGTTGTGAGGATTCACCAGAGACAGAATGGGGAGCAGAATAGGCAGATTGACTGAAATATACTGCTGAGGGGAGCAGCAGGTGAAGCAGGAGAAGTCTGCTATGACATGTAGGTCACCTCCCTGGCTGGGGATTGAACTCATGCTGCGGTGGCTGTGGATGCTTCATAGTGCAGTGCTCAACCCCTTGAGCCACTAGGGAGGCCCTTGGCTCTGATTTAGTCCCTTCCATTATACGCATGCTATGGTACATGCTTTCTAAAAACTCAAATCTGATCATGTTATTCTATTATATATTTAATGCCCTTTGTGGTTGCCCACACAATTTAAGAGAAGTTTGAATTTCTTCACTTAGCGTAAATGGCAATTTATGGCTAAGTCTCTGCCCACAATTCTCCCCCTTGAATAAAAAAACTACTTCTTTCATGTAAACATGCATGGAGCCCCCCTCCACAATCACACAGAATAAAAATCAATAGACAGAAGATATTTTCAAAATATTCTCCAAAAAACAAAAACCATAATTCCTGGAAGGGGCATGTTATATTCATCTTCGTAATCACAGAGCTTACTCATAGCAGACACTCAAAACTCAATTCCCTCATAATCTTTCCTATTTCCACTAATTCATCAATGACTTTTCTTTAACTTTTTTTTATTTTTGTGTAGAAGATCTGGGGTGTAGGCCGAAAGTGCAGAGGTGGGGTGGGAGGATTCACCAGAGACAGAGTGGGGAGCAGAACAGGCATATCTACTGAAATACACTGTTAAGGGAGGCAGTAGGCAGACAGGAGAGGTCTGCTGCACCATGGGGGTCAGCTCTCAGGCTAGGGATTAAACTCAGCACTGAGCAGTAATAGCTCTGAGATTTAATCCCTAGGCCACCAGGGAGGCCCATTCGATGGCATTTTAATTGTGTTTCTTTTGCTTTCAGTCCTCTGTAGATACCAAAACTTGCACATTATTATCTTTTCTTCCCGTGGCGGTCTCCCAATATGCCCCTCTCCCTCTCCTATGTAGGACATATTCATGTTGGTCCTACATGACCAACGCCATTCTTCCACTTTCCCTTGAATTTTGACTGGCCTTGTGACTTTCTTTTGACCAACAGATATTAGTGACACCGTGTGAATGCTGAAGTGAGGTTAGAAAAAGCCTTATGGTCTCTACCTGCGCCACTTGGATCACACCCTCTCAGAACCCAGCCGTTCTGCTCAGCCCAGGCCACATGGAGAGGGCAGGTGTAGTTGCTCCAGTTGACAGCCCCAGCTGAGTTCCCAGCCACAGTCAGCACCAGTCACCTTGAATGTCCAGCCTGACTGAGCCTTTACATGGCTCCAGCCCTAGCCAAGAATTACCCAGCTGAGCTAGTCAACCCACAAAAGCATGAGAGCTGAAAATACTTTTAATTTTGGGGTGGTTTGTTATAGAACAAGAGATAGTCAGAACACTTTCTTCATTGTACCCTGTATCCAAATAAAAAGTTCCCATAGGTGAACTAGCTCATGTTGTAGTATTGAACTTTTTCTCCTATCATTTTGTCTAATAAGATTTCCACCCCAGGACAAGCCTTCAGAAAAACCAATCCATGATTCGGCCTTAACTTACATTTTCTACCATTCTGATTTTCTCTTTAAAAATTTATATATAATTTTAAAACTTAGGACCAGTACTGATAATAGGATTTCAAATTGTATGCTAGTGATGAAGTGTTCTGAAATTCATTCTAAGTAATGGCTATGTACTTTTTTCTTTCTACTCTAATTGTCTGGCTAGAACTCTCCTATTGGTTGATATGGAAATCACAGACATCTTTTCCCCTATACTTGGTATCCAGGAGCAAACCCTTCTTCTGTTTGCAATGGAAAGATTAGACCACTGACATCTCATTTCATTATTTTCTAATTCTTCCTTTGTCCTCTAGTGGCTAGTTTCTGAATTGTGAGTTTTATTTTCACTTGGTTCACTTTTCTGATATGTGTCAATGGCAATCACTAACAAGAACCATGTTAACCATTTCTTTGCATACCAAGTCCTCCCTTAAGTCTTCAGCATCTTCTTGACTAAAAGATTCTCACTTCAAAAGAGTTACTAGGTAAAGAATCGAGTCTATCAACTATTGTCATCTTAAGCAAAATGTTTCTTTTAAAACCAATTGGATGTAGGTACAATGAAAGCTTATTGTCCTCCCCATATTAGTATTTAATCATCATAAATTGAGTGAAGCAGTAATAATAATGGTAACATTCACCAAGTGATCATTATATATAAATGATTACATATATTGATTCTTATGCTTTTTATAACCATGAAAAGGTGCTATTGTTATCCCTATTTTAATAGATAAAGACACAAAGAGATTAAGTACTCCAAAGTCACACACCTAGAGTGTAACAGAGTCCAGAATCTAACCTAGGCAGTTTGGCTTCAGAGTCTACTCTAACCACTACACTGTTACATCATTTTTGTTCAAAGCTTCCACACCCAAAGTTTGAAGAATGGAATACAGAAAGCAGAATTACCCAGTATCTATCTTTTCTGTCATGGCTCTGTGTGTGTGTGTTGGAAAAAGACCATTCATTGATCTGGAAAGGATAGAATAAGTATGGTTATGAATATATCAAAAGTTGAGTTAAGCAACTTAAGACATCCTAACCACCTGTAAAAAATAAATTCCAGGCACCTGTGCCTCATCTTCATGCCTACCATTCTTTATTTTGCACTATAAAATTCCAGGCTTCCCTACCAACCTAGTTTGTACTTTGGGTCTGCCACTAGGAGGTATTAGCAGGAGATGCTTCCTGCTTTAGGCTCTGGTAGGTGGCTGTTGCTGTGATAGTAACAGTTTCTCACCTAGTCAAGGTGACACAACATTGACAGATCTAGAATTGATTGTGGTAACATCTCTGACAGTGTGACAGTAGGTACAAGCTTGTGGGCTTCACTCCAGGAATACTAATTTTGATCTTTGTGTACCATCTCTTCTTCTGTTTTCCACCCATCCCCAATTTCTCCCTTTTGTTCTACCATTCCTGTAACAGTCTTTGTAACTAATTCTTTTTATTAAGTCCCCTTTTTGAAACACCCTAATTTTTCTTTAGATGGATACACCCTAAGATCCCAAAGAACTTACAAATGAAATAATTGATTACTCTTACCAGTGATCTTTGAGAAAGACAATTAAGAAATAGCATCAGAAAACTGAAAGTAACAGAACATGGTCCTTTTTTAACCTTTTATATTGTACAGAATAACACATACAGAAAAGCAAGCACACAAAAAATACAGTTTTAATGGTTTACCAAGAGCCAAATATGAAAACATATGAAAGTGTAAAATGTACTGGTACAGCTATGTATAGTCATATTCAGAATACTCTGATACTGTAATACGGTGGTGTGTTAACCACTTAACTCTAAAGGATAAAGTATTAAAAATAACCACAACTACAATAATTTGTTATGGAATACACAATATAAAAAGGAGTAAATTGTGACATCAAGAACATAAAAAATACAGGGAGGAGTAATAAGGTAGTTTTTGTGTGTGAATTTGTTGTCCGCACAAAATAGACTGTTATAAGATATTTTATGTAAACCTTATGGTAACCACAAAAGCAAAAAACCTATAGTACATATACAAAAGATAATCAAAGGATATGTTACGGAAAATCATCAATTCATAAAGGAAGACAATGAGAGAGTAAGAAAGGAACAAAACAGCTAGAAAACAATAATTAGTAAATCCATGCCTATTTACGATTATTCTAAAATATAAATGAATTAAATTCCCCAAAGGCCACGCTATAGTGGCTGGATAAGTTTAAAAAACCAAACCCTTTGTTTCAGTTTAATTCATTTTCAGACACAAAGGAAATGGGTCTTTCAAGTTGGAAGGGGCTGAAAATCAGACTTGTTACTGAGGCTGTGCATGCCTCTCAACACACGCCTTTTCCCTATTCTGTCTACATCTATAGACGGTTACAGAGATCAAGTTCTTCCTGGTAGTGGGGAAAATATCCAGCAGGGGGAGATAGTAGATTATCCTTAGATTCAGCAATAACAGAATTTTAAACATGACTAAGACATTTTATACAGAACAGCTTAGAAACAGGGTTAAATTTTTGAAATAAACCTCATTTTAATAATTCTCACCTGAAATTAAATATACTAACACATTTTAAAAAATTTGTTCATTTAAATTTTAATTGTTTAAAATATTCACTCTGGTTATATTCCAAAATAAGGGATATTAACTAAGTATTTTGTTAGAAATCTAGATTTTATTTATTTGAATAAAGTAATTCTAGCTATATTAGTCTATTCTTGAAAGAAATATATGCCAATTTCTCAAGAATTGATGAAAAAATTTAATGAGAAATATTATTAGTGACTTTTTACTCACATATAATCATAAGTTATTTCCATTCTGTATCTTAGAAAATCATTTTGACATATCTGTTTTCCTTGTTGACCCTAAAAAGTCTCAAAAACTATTGATACTTACTTGAAACAGTCCTTACAAGTTTTCTAAATAGCTGTCAAAAGTGTAGAAATAATTCAAGTAAACCCATTGAATCACTGAAGTAGTTTATTGTGCACACATCAAAAAGATAATTGCAAATTTGATATTTACCTTTAAAAATTCTTTAAAAAACTCCATAACTGTTAAAGTACCATATTTTTTCATATTTCTCTTTTCAGATTTCTAACTTCCTAGACTGGAAGAGGACAAGGTATGATACAGAAGAGAAGCAAATAATTTTATGACTGCAATTTTCTAAATTTTTGTTACTATGCAGTTAAGATAATCACTATGCAAACACCAGATCTTTAAGCTTACTCATCTCATCCTTTTCCAAAACAGGATTTGAAATAGTCCTGACAAGTTTTTTTAACAGCTGTCAAAAGTTCAGAAATAGTCTAACTAAAACCAATGAATCATTGAAGAAGTAATTAGTAAAAGTTTATTGTGCATACACCAAAAATATAGTTTGCAAACTGGAAGACTCAACCTAAAACATGGAATGAAGTTCAGGGGTGTATTGTTATAAAGCAGCTTATACAGCGAGAAGGCAGTGACTATTTCGTCTTCACTGTGTTTGGTTATATACTATTGGAATTTTCTTAAATGATAGGGAATTGGTCAGTGATTATCCCATATCAACCTTGGGAAACAGTTTGTTTTGCTTATGATTTCCAGAAGCATAAATAAGATGACCCAGGACAAGTTAGTCTCATAAATTAAGTTTTGTTTGTATGACTAAACTGATTCTGTCTGCTCAGGAAATTTTCAAGGCTGGTTTTCTTTTCTTATTTTAAGATAGCTTCTTGATAATATTCATATAAAATGAATACATCTACAGAACACATAACATTCTGTGATTTTTCTTATATTTAAGAATTAGAGCACTTTTATTTTAAATAAGAAACTGTACACCCATTAACAATTACTCCAGGTTTTCATTTGTTGGGGCTGTTATACCATCGACTGGGTGGCTTAGAAACAACACAAATTTATCTCACAGTTTTGGAGGCTGGCAAGTGCGAGATTAAGGTGCTGACAGATTCAGTGTCTGGTGAGAGCCAATTTCTTGATTCACAGACATCTTGTTATAATCTTATCTGATATAAGGGATGAAAGATCTTTGGGCTCTTTTATAAGGGCATGAATCCTATCCACAAGGGCCCTATCCTTATCACTTAATCACCCTCCCACCTCTGAATACTATCACACTGGAATTTATTTTGGGGAACACAAAATTTCAGTCTATTCTATATCCCAATATCTGCCACCCTATCTCCATTAGCCCTAGGCAACCATTTCTCAATTCTCTATCTTTATATTAATAGATTTGATTATTGTGACATTTCAAACACAGAAAACCACACCATCATATTGGGGGTTAGGACTTCAAACATATAAATTTAGGATAACACAAACATTTAGTCCATAGCATCCACCTTTATTAGAAACTGAAATTTGTGTGATAAAAACATAGGCCAACTATATTAAAAAATCTAATAATTCAAATGAAGTGAAAAATAATGTATATTTAAAAATCTTAAAAATATACCAATTTTAGAGGATATTTTCTTTTCAGTAAAACTTTTTGTGATATGAAAAGTATCTGACACAAAGAGAAAAATTTTTACTGTGTTAAAAACTGTGTGCGACACAATAAACTCATCTATGTTTCTTTCCAGATTGTCCCGAAGACCAAAAGGAGCAGTTGAGACAAAAAAGGAAAAACTAAATGTTAGAAGTCTAACATTTAGAACATCAACAATTTTACACAAATACTGAGTAAATGTTCTTTTTGTACACATGGGATAGTAAAACAAATTTTCTATTTTTTCCCAAACATCTTTTGCACAAAAGCAAAAATAGCTATTCTTAAATACTGTTTTTCTTTGTCTCGAAGGTTCTTTTTAAAAGGAGATTTCAAATAACTAGGTCTGGCTTATTTGTAATGCCATATATGTAATCTGAACTGAATTACAAAACTGACTAAGCAAAAAAAAATAGGCCAAAAGGTATCCAAGGAATCATTATTGAGTAAAAAGACGAATGTAAGGGGATAATTTGTTTTCTCCTGGAACATACACTTAAATTAGAAAAGCTTCTTCAATGACCTGAAGACTGTTAGGGGTCAAATTTCATGAAAAATTACATGAGAAACAATCAAATCCCTTCTCATAATTGAAAGTTCCACATGAACTTAAGGGTCAAATTATCACGTTCTGAAAAATGGAAAGTTATCTAGAGTACAAATGTGGAAATGGGAGAGAACTCTGTGAGAAAGGTTACCTATTGAGGAAGCTATCACATTTACTTCAAAACAGATAAAGCGTCTTTCTCCAAGTACACATAGGCAATAGTCTACACCTCGAGACTCCCTCCTTTCTGAAACACTTTCTTCACTTGACTTGCAGCACACCAGTCTCCTGATTTTTCTTCTAGCTCAGGTGGGTCCTTTGCTGGTTCCTCCCCTTATCCTCTACTTCTTAACCTTGGCATACCCTCAGGCTGTCAGTTGCCATCTTTTTTTGCTGCACTGAGTGACCTCATCCAGTGTTATGGCTATGCACTAATGACTCCCAAATTAATTTTTCCAGTTCCAATTTGTATCTTGAACTCTAGACTTGAATATCTACCTGCATGTTCAGCATTTCCACCTAATATGGCAAAAACACCTCTCCTGATACCACATTCCTCTAAATCTGTTCCTTTTCGACTACACCACATCTCTCCATCCCAGAATTTTTACCCAGCTGCTCAAAAACCTAGGAGTCATCCTTTACTCTTCTCCCTTACTTCTTGCTCAAACTCTTGGCAGATACCATCTCCTCTTTAAAATAGTGCCTGAATGCACCAATATCTAACCACTTCCCTGTCACCTATCGCACTGTACTCTAAGACTCTTGCCTAAAACACTCTAATAACCTAACTGGTCTCTCTGCTTTCACTCTTCATCCTCTTCTGTCTAAATTTCACACTGCAGCTCCAAACATATAAGCCAAATTATGTCATCCCTCCATTCCCAATCCTTCCCATTACAAATTGATATCAGGGAATAGTATCTTTATGAACTCTTTCACTTTCCCCCCATTTCAATTCTTACCATTCTTCTCCCTTAATCACTATCTTCCAAACTTAATGGCTCTGTGCTATTATTCAAACTTGCCAAATAAGTTAACTTTTTAAAAGCCTTTTCACTTGCTTTACCTCTGCCCAAAATTCTCTTTCCCTATTCAAATGACGTGTATATTTAGTTCAGTGGGACCTCAGCACATGTCAATTCATCACATAGCCTTCCTGACCCACCTTATTTAAAGTAGCAACCCTCTCAACATTCTGTCCCTAGTAAATCCCACAAAAGCAGGTACACTGTACTGGTCACAGCTGTATATCCTGCACATAGACTACCTGGCACACAGTAAGCTCAATAAATATGATTTGCATAATGGGATTTCTAGTCTGAATACTATCAAACAAAATTTAGTTTAGGGTCTTTGGACCTATATTAAACTAGTTTATGGTTTTGTTTTAAAAGAAAAAAAAGCACAAGAATGTGACTTTAAAAATAAATTAAGCTTGATTTTTCTCAAATGATATGAATTTTATCAAAAGGGGGAGAGTCATTCAGTAGCACTGAAGCAAAATTCAGAGGAAATTCTCAGCAAGATATTCTAGCTACTATAAATATTTTTTTAGTCTTCAGAATTACCCCTGAAAGAAAACTTGTAGTTAATCTGGGGACTTAAAAATGGGATACACGCAGTTCCATGAAATCGAAATAAATATTTTGAATACACCACAACCCTCTCTCCCCCTTGTTCTCTTACAAATTGTATTATCAAAGGTTCTAGGGAGCTACCAACTACTCAGAACCAATTTTAGAGTTAGAAACATATCCTGTTAACTTGGTGTCGGTGCTGTTGTTCAGTAAGAAAAATGGCACTATCCATTGACAGTTCATGGAGCAGGCGCATTTTGAATGAGTATG
Source organism: Galemys pyrenaicus (assembly GCA_019455555.1). NCBI lineage: Eukaryota > Metazoa > Chordata > Mammalia > Eulipotyphla > Talpidae > Galemys > Galemys pyrenaicus. The sequence continues at coordinate 2,629,133 of JAGFMF010011853.1, read as the reverse complement.
TCTATGACTTAAGTGCTGCTATGTTACCTGCCCTCTTGTGTCAATGCAGCTTAGAGTCCACAATGAGAGAAATGCTAGAATAGATGTCTCTTTATATATTGTTTGGTAGAAGGTAGAGCCTGATGATGAAGTCCACTACTGGGTTAAATAACGTAGGTACTGAAAAATGAAGTCAGTCACACCAAAGCTCTCTGGAAGCCATAGATAGAAGGCCAATCTAAATACTCCCTGAAGATAGTAGTCCGGTGGTAAAAAGAAAACTATGGAAACTGAAGTGGAACCACTTGGCATCTCTAGCAGTGAGGAAGGAATTTAGACCTGTATGCTCAGTTTGTTTACGTCACTCACACACTGTTGATCACGTAGCTGATGCTCTCTGGTCAGGGGACAGAAGAATGATGAATACTACTTTTTATGAAAAGTTTTAAGCCTTGTAATCCCTCTGAAAATAAATAGTCCAAGTACCAGTTCCATTTCTTTCCCTGTAGGCACAAAAAAGGGGAAATTACTTATTGAATATTTACTATGCTTATTCTCTACTTCCTCTTCATTATCTAGGAGAAGTTCCCAGTGTCCCTGAGGCACACACCAAGAGTTAGCTTAGAGGGGCCAGGTTTAAAACGGGGGTTCAGTCATTAAGTAACATTTAAACCAGAAAGTGGCCAATATTCAAGGGCTGAACATCCCTTTTATTATATTGGCAAAAAATGAACTCTTTGGACGAATAAAGTACCATGAAATAAAAGTGGACCATCATTCCCACACTCTACGAATTTAACATCTAAGATAGAGAGCAGCAGACATTACTCTGTTACTGCTTATATGCAAATATGTACCTAGCATGGATTTTTTTTATAATAATGGCACAATTGTCCTGAATTTTTAAAGTCAGTCTCATTACAGTCACATGTTATATATGGGCACATATACTATAAAATAAGACTATGCAAAACAAAATGAGATGATGCATGATCAAAACATCAAGAGTGAGACTATCAAGAGTTATTCCTTAGAGAATACTGTAAAGGGTGTATGCTAACAAATTCACATAAAAGTCACTGGAATGAATTCAAAATAGAAATACCTCACTTTGAAGTTGGGACGGCAATAAACTTTAACATATGGGTAAAAGTAAAAGTATAAATTTTTTTGATGAGACAAAATCCCTGAATACGGTAAAAGTAAGTTTACTTACCTGAATAGAGCTCATGTTTACTGTCTTTTCATCTGGCCATTCCTTAGGGGAAAAAAGGAATTGGGGAGATAGAGGATGGAAATATTTGGTTAGTAGAAGTGACCAGAAAATTAAGATAGTTTTATACTGTCTGAGTCATTTAATATATTCTATTCCTACCATCATTCTTGGATTCTTTATGAATAAACACTTACTATAACATTCCATATTCCTCCTTAGAAACATTAACAGAAGGAAAATAAAATGACAGTGGCTAAAGTGAATACCATTTAACAAATCTATGGCATATTTTCTTTTATTTTGTACTCAGCAACTGGGATAGAAATGGAGGGTGTTAGAAAAGGCTTTTTTTTCTGAGGACTAGGATATCCAAATTGAGTCTGGAAGGGTGAGGAGGAAGTCTGGTGAGGCAGTTTGCATACATAACAGAGTCTATGAAAATCTTTATTCTTTATAAAATCTCAGACCTAGACCTTATTTATTCCCTGGCTTTAAGTAATAACCTAATTGTATCTTATTGAAAAGCTACAAGTTTTAAGAAGTAATACCTTTTATGCATCCTAAGAGAAAACTCTACCCATTAAACTACATATAACACAATGCCTTTTTTAACACGTAGAATTTTTACTTTATAATGACTGAATTTTACATATAAACATATATATGTAATGTATGTTATTTATGTATCATTTTTATAAACCTTTAAGTGGTAAATGTAAACAAAACTAATTTGTGATAGCTAAATATCACAAATCTATATACAGAATGCTACTCTGCTATGAAGAAATAAAATCTTGCCATCTGCTACAACATGGATGGACCTAGAGGATTTTATGTTAAGTGAAGTAAATCAGAGAACGACAAATACCATATGATTTCATTCATATGTGGAAGATAAGGAAACAAAGCAAATGAACAAAACAAAACAAAAACCAAACTCTTAGATTCTGAGAACAGACCGGTGGTTGCCAGAGGGGTAGGGGAAATGTAGGTGAGTACAATGAATAAAGGAGATCATTTGTGCGGTGGTAGATGGGAACTGGCCTTTCCGTAGTGACCATAATATACTATATATAGATGACAAATATAATGCTGTACACCTGAAACATAATGTCACAAACCAATGTTATTTCAACAAAATTTTTAAACATCAGTGAAGGGATTTTTAAAACTTCACATTCGGAATCCAGCTTTTCTAAACTGCTTTCTACCTGAGTTATTATCTATTTTTTCACCCAGTATCATCCTCTATGCCAGAGTGTTGATGATTCTGCATTTCTTAAAAGAACGAAAAGCTACTGGTGCTGTGGTCCCACATACTTAAAGCTCTCTTTGGTTCCTATTTCATTCAAGGAAAGTCCATAACGTGTGGTTCACTGCTTCCCTCCTCTTTTCCTAAGTTATTTGATTTTGAGCTGTTAAAACAATGTCCCAATGTTGTCTCAAATTCCCCCGCCCCCAATCTGCTGACATCCATTCTGCAAAGTCTGTGCACATTCAAATGGCATATGACAGATCCATTATGACTGATACTCGGCTGACACTGGTCACAGATGGATCCTGATCTATGACAACTTAAGAAGTGAAAAAACGTGTGCCTTTGGAACTTATGCAATACAATACACGCTGATGGATTCCATATTTATTTCTCTAGTTCCAACCTCTCTCCTCAGCTGTAAGTTCTTTTTCAAACTGCCTACCTGCATTTCTTCTTGGACGTCAACAGACATCTCAGATTAAATAAGTCAAAAAAAGAAATAAATTCTCAACTTGCTCTCCCAAAATGCCCCCAAAATCTGTCCTATTCTTTTATCAGTATTCCTCTTAAAAATGACTGAGCCCCCCTCATCCCAGTTGCTCAATTAAAAAAACCCCAGACCTTTTTTTATCATTCCCACTTCTAATCAAGCCATCATCAAGTCCAGTCTGTTCTACTTCTTCAGTGTATTTCAAATCAGTCCACTTCTTCTCCACTACTGCCACTTGTATACAAATCACTATCCATCTCTCTCTCTCTCTCTCTCTCTCTCTCTCTCTCTCTCTCTCTCGTTGAGACTGTAACAATAGCTTCCTATAGGTACTCCTACCTCTATTCAGGCCACCACTTTTAACTTCATCTGCCACAAAAACCCCAAAATAACTATTAAACCTCAACTCAGATTATACTACAATTCTCCTTAAAAATCTTTCAATTGTTTATTACTGCACTCCTAAGAGACCTGTAAGATAGATGGTCATGTTTGTCTAACCTTATTTCATGCCATTCTTCCTCACGTTTCTTATGTCCTAAGCAACTGGTTTTTGTTGTTGTTGTTTTGTTTTTGTTGTTGTTCCTTTGAACCCTTGAGCTGTTATACTATTTCCACACCTTGGAATGTTCTTCTTTCAGCTGTTCCTAGGCTGGCTTATTCTCACTAGAAAAACATTCTCAGATCAAATGTCACCTCCTCAGAAATGCTTTCTTTATCACTCATCCCTAACAAGTACCCACTCTCTCTCACCTCACTGTTTGGCCTTCATAGTTGTTCTCAAGATTTTAAATCATCACATTTATTTATTTATCATTTCCTCTTATTAGAATATAAAATACATTTGGACAGAGATGTTATCTATCTTCTTAAGTACTGTATTATTCCCAGTGCCAAAAGCAGAGTAAACACCAAATATTTGTTGAAAGAATAAGTAAAATCACTTCTTGGCGTTTTGGCTAATATCAAGTGAAGAATAAGCAAAGAAATGCAATCAAAAAAACTCAACAATACCAAAAGGTCAAAGATAAACCAAAGGGACCGGGGGGGGGGGGGGGGGGGGGGGGGGGGAAGGAACTGAGAGCAAAGACAGGGATGAGGGCAGAAAGAGCACAAGGGACTGAGGTGATGGTACACGAGTGGAATGGTGGTGGGAACTCCCTGGGGAATACAAATGATGTCAAATATAATTAAATAAATAAATTTAATTTTTAAAAAAGAAATAATTCAAAGGTAATTTATGGAAAGAAAACATAGTTTCTGAATTCCTTGAAATGTAGGCTCTAAGAATATTCAAAATATTTCAACTCAGTAAGTTTAGCTCTTTGATACTTGATTTGCCAAGTTAAATTTACCAAATTCTATCATTTTGGCTAATCTGAAATGTTGATGTGGTAATTCAGTTAAATTCAATTAAATCATGCTACCATGGTATCAAAGTTTATCTTTATTACCTCAAAAGTAAGAGTCTTAGAGAATGAGCAGTTAGCAGGTGGCAAGGGTTCAAAAGGCATTCTTTTAAAACAAAGGCTGACATTAATACCTAGGTATTTTCAGAACCATATAGAAACACAACCAATTATAAAAATGGCAGGTTCACATTTTCAAAATGTGTTCTATGCTCTTAGAATTTAACCCTTCAGAGTAAACTTTCCTAAAACATTAAAAAAAACATTTTCTGATTCAAAAGAACATATCAATGCCCGATCCTCCAAAACACATTTGCTTACCTATGTTCAAATTGGTAACATTTACTAGAGTCTTTTAAAATGTTCTCTTTCTCAGAAAAAAAAAAGAATTGACTTATAAAAATCAATTCTAATCTACCGGTGATTCACTGCATGCTTTCTAACTAGGAATTGGAGTCTTGACAGGATATGCAGAAATAGACGCCTATTTATTGTTAGTGGGAATGTAAATTCACCTAAATTCTACCGAAAGCAGTTTGACATACCTAAGAAAATTAAAAAGCTATACATCTCGAAAGCAATTCTACTTTGAGCAGTATGATCCAATAGACATACATGCTTATGTACAAAATTATAGTTGAGAATATTCATTAGATTATAATTTAATAACACAATTACAAACAACTTAATGATTTCAATCTATGTCAAATGCTTAACTTATATTAGAGCTACACAATGGAATGCTACAAACATGAACAAAGAAAAAGGCTATCTTTTAAGTACAAGGATGAAATAAAAGCCAAGATGTTAAAGAAATCAAGAGGCTTAAATGTGTGTATAGTGTAAAGAGCTGAAAGAGATCATTTACACAGAAATATACAGTATGTTTCTGGAAGGATATTCAAGAAATTCTGAAAGTGGTTGCTTTAGGGTAGGGGAAATGAATAACCATAGAATACAGATGGGCAGATTATTTTAAACAGCTTTTAAAAAATGAAAATTATAAACAAGCACAAAAGAGAGAATAGGATAATGAATCCCGAGATACTAATCATCCAGTGTCAATAATTATCAATTACACCAAACCATGTTTCTCCTACTTGCCATACAACACTAACTAAACCCCAGATCATTTTTTTCTACTGAATCTTTTTCTACTGAAGTAAAATTAATGTGAAATAAAATTAACCATCTTATTTATTAAAGACTTGGGTATATGACCTGAAACTATAAGTACATGAAACCATAAAAAAGAAAACATAGGCAAAACAGTCCACAGCACTGGCTTCAGTGATATTTTGGGGAACTAGACTACAATGGTTAGGGAAACAAAAGACTAAACTGGAAGCTCCAGATTTGTTTTGTTCATCACAGTGCCTGGTTCATTGCATGCATATATGGAATATTTGTTCAATGAATATCTCTGTCATTCTGTATGTCTTTTTTCATTTTGTTAGATTTCTTGATGTTCTGGCTTGGTATGGGAAGGAATCATTCTATTGTATTATTAACATATCTGATATGCATACCATTTGAGTTTTTTCCCATGTCACTGATAATGTAGAAAATAATAGGGCTGACGATAAAGTTCTGAGAAGAACCTTACTCCACCTCCACTCCTGCATATTGATATCAATCCATTAAATCAGCAGTCTTCAGCTTAATTATAGCATCATCTAGCTTACATTTCCCATTGTGTCAAAAATATTTTATAAGAGTGTCCACTCTGCAGCCTTTTCTTACCTGGCACCACCTCTATCCAACCAGAATGACCTAATCAGTTACCCTCCCACCTCTCTCACAACTGTACCTTTTCTCATTTCTCCACACTGGATTATATTCATTTGTTCACAAGTGTGTCTCTGTCATAGTCCAAATTCTGGGAGGGTAGAGACTTACTTAAATTTGAATCCCCAGAATCTACCACAACGCCCAAAATTTAGTAGGAACTCCAAAAGGAACAACTGCATGCATCATATAATTCTGACACACTAAATTTATGGCATTTTCTGTATCTGCTGTCACAGTATTCCTATATAGATCCAAAAATCCTTTAAATACTCTTACCTGTAAAAGAAAGGAGACAGCATAACTCAGTAGAGCAGGATGATGGACTAAATTCAAACTGTTTTTATCTACTCCAGCTTTCCCTAAGATTTTGGGGTCAATATGTATTCCTTTCTGGAAGGGTCTGGATGTCCACAGGCAACCAACCATAGCTGTCAGATAGTGATTAAATTCTTGATAGGTCTTGCTGGTGAAATTGTACTCTGATTTTGTCTATTAGGAAAGAAAAAAAATTGTCATTATCGCCTATTCTCCCTCTCCTTTTCATTCCCAACAGGTCATCTATATGTATACTCAATTTTTAAACAAAGTGATTTAACATGGTTTTATCATCCGTACCTTTGGTACCAACTCATTTTTCTTTGCAGCAGTCAAATTTTTACGATACCTAATAGGGAGAGCAAACAGAATCAAACTTTTAACTTTAAATGCTGTTTAAATGTAAACATAAACAAAAATGTATATATTTTATATGCAAATGTATACATATACAGATATCCAGCTGTCTAGTTAAGGATTTTATCCTTTCATGGGATATTGTCCTCAAAGAATAAAAATTAATAAAGGCTCAAAACTGAGTTATATATTTAAGACATGCACTTGACTACAAGTAAATTATATTTCAATAAAACAATAAAGGAAATGCTTTTAATGTTTCAATATTAAAAATTCAACAGCATCTCAAAAGCAGTCAGTCACTGATACAGAACCTATTTTCCTAATGTGGAAAAAATTTGGAGTAGAAAGGGAAAAGAAAAATTTTATAAATATAAATTTTTTTTGTCTGAGCACTATCTAATTTGTTTTGGTGTGATCCTATGAGTCATGCTAAAAGAGAATGTGTGGGCCTCTACATGGTGTAGGAGTTAAAGTCTCAGCAATATCAAGCTATGGCCAGCCACTGCAACATAAGTTTGATCCCCAGGCCAGGGAGCTAACCCACAGGGAGCAGACCTCTCTGGTCTCTCCCACTGCTCCCCTCAGCAATGTGTTTCAGTAGATCTGCTTGTTTTGCTCCCCACTCTGTGTGTCTGGTGAATCCTCTCACACTCCCCCCACACCTCTGGCCTACACCCCAGTTTTCGTATGCATAAAAAATTAAAAGTTTATGTTTTGTGGACTGAAAATAGCAATTTCAGTCCATATGTAAAAGAATTAGAGGGCATATGAAATATTTAAAGCTTCATATAACTGGCAATAGCCTCCATTATCTCCCAGAAAATGTTCTTTTTTTACCAGAGAAGTTACATAGACCTAAGCCAGTTGTTAGCAAATGGGTGGCTTTTCTTTAAGACACAGCAATGAGAATTAACAATGCTGAGTTGTGCAGTACTACTGCACAATATATCCTTAACCGGGGCCTCCCTGGTGGCACAGTGGGTTAAGCAACGTACTACTCAGCCATTGCAGCACAAGTTCGATCCCTGCTGCTGGCCAGGGAGGTGATCCACATGGTGCAGCAGACCTTTCCTGCCATGCCTGCTGCTCCCCTCAGCAGTGTTTCAGTAGATCCATCTGTTCGGTTCCCCACTGTCTCTGGTGGATCCTCTTACTACCCCTATCTCTGGCCTGTACCCCAGTTCTTGTATGCATAAATAAATAAATCTTTAAAAACAAAAACGAAAACCAAAATATGCTTAACTGTGAATTTTTTAAAATCCATATTCTCCACAGTGACATATTAAAAACAACAGTTAAAAAGGTCCATTTTTGGAAGGTCATTCCCAAAGGAAAGTCTTACTTGCTGTTTCTACAGGCCCTGGCAGAAAATGAATAATTATTTCATTGTAGTTAAAAATGAAGATGGACTTTTGAGGTACTAATTCACAAGAGAGTAAAAGAGCTGTACCTGTGCATAATATAACAGAGCTGGTTCAGGATACTAGAATCCAGGCTGAGGAGTGCAGGATAGAAGATCCCAGGAGGAAACAACACCACTAATGGAAGGTTATAATTTACATATATGTCACACACCTTTTGGGAAGAATGATAACATCAGTATATAAATTATATTCTAACCCCTTTACCACACTTACCCAAAGAATCATCACTGTAGAATAAGCAATAGTATAACATTAGGTGTGAACCTGCGTGATTCATAATGGAACAGGTAGCCACAAGCCTGCTAAAGTACACTTTACCAAACATTAACCTTACCACAGAGGATTATTTCTAGAAGACCATTATTGAAATCTTTCATTTTTCTCTGGGGCAGCATCTTAGAGTTGGGGAGAAAAGGGGAAGAAACATTTCATTCTTCTTAACTCCCCTAAGTATATTGTTTTTTTCTTACTAGTTAGAGCTGTCAACCTAGAAAATGACAGAAAATGCACCTAAGCAAATATAAGAAAATAGGTATTACTGAAGAGAGGAGTCCAGGAAAGCTGAGATTAGTGGCACTTCCTGGATAATAGTTCTATAAAACTATAAAATATTATAAAACAGGAGGACTAGACTCATAGGTACTGGGAGAAATAAGGCATTTGAAAAGTGGGAATGGAAAGTGAACGAAATAAGAAGGCATTTCCAGATGTTTTTTGCCAGGGATAAGCATGATGCAGAAGACTGTCTATTAAAGTGGTACCTGAACCAAAATGAATATTTGTTTTATGAAAGTTAATCCTCTATTTCTGAAAGTCAGTAATTCAGGTGATAACACAATCATTAACTTCAAAATGTATAGCTTATTTTAATTATTCTAGTAAGGTCATAGCCCAACCTAGTGATTGTACAAAAATTTAAATCATAAGCCAGTAAAATGGACAGTCATCACGAAACATCAAATAGGGAAAATGGGATGTGTACTACCTTCTCATAGAAATCCAAAATAAAGTGCAGCAAGAAAGTACTGTTGCTTTCCAAGCGCATTGCAATCGTGGACAGCCATCCCACATAGTTAATCAGTTCAGACACAGAGTTCATTGAGCCACCTAAAGTTGTTTCTCTGCAATAAGAAACCATGACGTTTAGATCCATATTAACAAAAGTCTTCACAATTTCCAAACTAAAGCTGGATAATATGTAGGAAGAAAACTATCAGTTCTCCAATGTGTAAGTCACTTACTTATTTATTTTTTAAAGATTTTATTTATTTATGTATATAAGAGCTGGGGTACAGGCCAGAGGCAGGGGGTGAGAAGAGTCACCAGAAACAGAGCAGGGAGCAGAACAGGCAGATGGATTGAAATACACTGCTGAGAGGAGCAGCGGGCGAGGCAGGAGAGGTCTGCTGCACCATATGTTCCCCTCCCTGGCTGGGGATCGAACTCGTGCTGCAGTGGCTGTGGAAGTTCTACAGTGTGGCACTTAACGCGCTGCGCCACCAGGGAGGCCCAAGTCACTTTTTAAAACTACAATGTTTAATCATAAAACCATACTTAGCCCTTTAGGGAACCATTAGTTCAATTCACAGAATTTCCTCAGCAAACAGACTCTACTAGTAAATACCAGAGAAAGAAAGGATAAGTTCCGGACAGGCGTAAGATTTTGCCTATGTCCAGAAACCAAAGCAGTAAGCAAGTAAGTTTCTAGCAATGGATAAACATTGAGCTCTAACACTTCTCAATTTTGAGAATCCTTATGTCAAAGGCACTTTTAAAAAACACTAGAAAATGTTTATTCCATTAAGAAGGGGAACAAAGAGTCTGTGACAACATGAAAACTTCAGAATAAAATCTGAAAATGGACAAAATGACAACGTAAATGAAAAAAATCAAGAATTTAATTAATCCCAAACAATTCACACAGTGGCTTGAAGGATAAATATTAAAGTAACTTTGGGAATTGTTTCCTGATCGAGGTATTCAGTAGTAATGAATAAGGATGAGGAACAGTAAAGTTCTAGGGATGATAGTGATTCTACCATTAGCTACCACCATGATGGTTCAGTGTGAGGGCAGGCAGGGAAGAATTAAACCATTGAAATAGGTGGGCATCTGTATAGAAGGCCAGCTATGTGCAAAACTATATTTTAACTATGAATTTTGGCAGCAACTGGCAAATACATATGAAATATTTTGAACCAATGTGACTGCTCAGAAGTCTCTTCTGAAGTGTTTATCCACAGGATACTACTAACATTGTGGATAAAAACAATTTGCTGTTCAGGACTGCCTCTGTCCCATTCCCCCTGCCCCCAACTGTAGCACATGTAGCATCGCTGGCTCCTACCTACTAAATGATGGTAGTACCCTCTGCCCAGACACCATGGAACCAAAAATGCCCCACTACTGAGAATGCTTTCTTGCCCTTCTCTCTGTGTGATCTACAACTACCTACAATTTACTCGCTCCTTGACAGTCAAAGCGCATATGGGCATATGATGGAGAGATGGCATTACACTCACATTTCTAAAACAGAAGGAGTTACTGAGCTCTTCACTGTAGTATACAATGCCATTATTACATAATTCCAAGTAGTATCATGACAATCATTTTTCTACTACTAGCTATAGCAATTTAAGATTTTAGAAAGCAATGCTCTCCCCAAAATTTATGACACTAATGAAAAATGAGTCTACGATTTGGGGGAAGAAAATACAGACATTGTAAGGTATCTATATCAGGAGGGTCTTTAAGACATTGTAAAACTGGGTCTCCCTGGTGGCGCAGTGGGTAAAGCAACACACTATGAAGCAAACCACAGTCACTGCAGCACGAGTTCGATCCCTGCCGCCGGCCAGAGAGGGAACCCACATGGCGTAGCAGACCTCTCCTCGCCTGCTGCTGCCCTCGGCAGTGTGTTTCAGTCAGTCTGCCTGTTCTGCTCCCCACTCTGTCTCTGGTGAATCCTCTCACCTCCCGTGACTCTGTCCTGTACCCCAGTTCTTGTATGCATAAATAAATCTTTAAAAAAAAAGACATTGTAAAATGGCTGACAATTATACTATGCTCCGCAAAGATACTGTTGTTACAAGAATTGAGGTGCAAGAGGTTAAGCATTTAAATGGAATTTCTTTATAACAGCGGTTCGCAAACTTTAGTTTGCATCAAAATTATGGAAGCATTTGTTAAAACACAGATTACTGCCCCTCCAGCCTCCAGAGCTTATGACAGTAGCTCCAGGGCAGGGCATGAGAATTTGTATCTGTTACAAGTTCCCAGGCAATGTTAATGGTGCTGGTCCAGGGACTACACTTGGACTAGCACAGCTTTACAAGATGCTCCATTTCCTTCTACACATGATCAGACACACATGGTACATGGAAGCATTGCAATAATGAATATGAATAGTTAAAAACAACGTTCCAGGCTTCTCCCCAAAACCTTCTATGTTCCATCCTCCCCTATCAAAGTAGGAGATCACCATACGGATAAGAACATAGAGAAAAAGAGGCCTGAGCTAATCTTTTAACTAAACTAACCACCAGCTATATGCAACTGAAGCAAAGGGATACTTACACTTACAAAGCAAGAATGTGACTAATAATAGAGGAAATTATAATATTGATTAAATATTTGGAGACTTAAGAACCATTAATTTTTTAGGTGTTCTGCTGGTATTGTGTTTAACAGATGAAATGATGCCTGGGTTTTACTTAAAAATAAACTAGTACAAAGAAGGAAAGCAAGGAACATTATAGACAGGAAAAAAGGTAACCATGAGTTGGTAATGGCTAACATTCTTTGCAGTAACATCCCACTATTTTCTCTACTTTTGATTGTGTTTGCAATTTTCTATACACAGAGCAAATAACGTGACAGATAGTAAAATATAAAAGAAACCAAAGATTTACATAGAGTCAAAACAACCTGATCAGGCAGTTCCTTAAAATTCAGTCTTTTACTTTCACTTTGAGAGTAAATCACACATTTAGCAATAATCAACATGATGGAAATACAGTTTTTAGTCCAAAGTGAAAATAAATTAATGGATATAACCAAAATACATCAGAGAAACATAAGAAAACTACAGCAAAATTACAAACTTACCAAGTCATCATCAGAATTGATTTCATATATAAGAATACATTTTCTAAAGTGAGCTGAACTAACTGGAAGCCATAGCTGCAAGTTCTAATATCACTTTTCCAATGTTTTGCTATATTTAATACTCGCGAGTCACTTAGAGACTTAAGGGTTGTTTTCTGATTTATAAAATAGAACTTTAAGAAGAAATAACCTTCCTCACAAAAATTGTGGGGAAGAAAAGTAAAACATAACAAGAAAATCTTTCCAGAAAAGTATACCTTTGAGCATTTACAAGAAACTATTAGGTCTCACACCACATGATTAAAACTCAACATGTAAACATTTTTGTATAGGTTTGGAAGATAACTCACAGGGGACTGTTCATCACTGGTTTCATGTGGGTGTCCATAGAAAGCCACAACAACCAATTCTGCAGGAGCTCTTTCAGACTCTGAAGAACACTACACTAAGTGGGAAAGAATAAAAAAATTATTTGTAAATTCATTCAGACATATCATAGTGTTGAAAACTAACAGACTAAGCCTGAGGTTTAGAGGTGGAAGAGGCCTTGGAGATGACCTCATGATTCAATTCAAAAATGAATAGCTGCTGCTCTAACCTCACCAGTCTCCAAGAGACAGATGAATTCAAGTACAAGTTTATTTTGCCATTTTCTCTACATGACTCACTGCCCCCAGTTTTATCATCTAGGAAAAGACTCTTGTTGCTCTAAATTAGGCTCATTTACAACATATATTACATCATCAAATACAGTGTCACCCACCCAACTGTCTCCCCTCATGAAATTGCTAGATAAAAGTTTCCTACCCTTTTTGTCTTGTGTCTACAACTACAATTTACTCCCTTTTTTTTATGGTCATAAAATTTATCTTATGTTCTGTGACTGTAGAAAACAAGTCTTTCTCAGGGCTATATTCACACACGAGAAATAGTCTTGACAAAGTGTGCTCAGGGCATTTATGAGGATAAATCATATCTAATAATTTGAAAGCAACCCATGTGATGACAAAAGCTAATATAGAAAAGCCTTCTTACACGTCCTTAATAAATAATAGCCTAGATACAATTTGAATATCTCCACTGATGAGGTTCTCACTGCTACTTCATGGAATAGTTCAATTAATGTTTTAGAAATTCACACCTTGTGCATGTGGGTTATAAATATGCTTGAGTTGGCAGTACTTTTGGAGCCATCTAAAACAATTTTCTATTTTGATGTCAATTGGGGAACTTAACATTTGAAAATATATTCATTACTCGATCATATTAAGCAAAAATCCTTAATCCCTCATGCAGCTTCTCTACTCCCTCCCTATCCTCATATTAAGAAAAGACAAATTTTTATGTTCATGAGAGGGGACATGGATTTTTTTTTAAGATTTATTTATTTATGCATACAAGAACTGGGGTACAGGCCAGAGATGCAGGGGATGAGAGGATTCACCAGAGACAGTGGGGAACAGAACAGGCAGATCGACTGAAACACACTGCTGAGGGGAGCAGCAGGCAAGGCAGGAAAGGTCTGCCATGCCATGTGGGTCACCTCCCTGGCTGGTGGCTGGGATTGAACTCGTGCTGCAGTGGCTGCGATCTGCTTCATAGTGCGTTGCTTAACCCATTGTGTCACCAGGGAGGTTGTGGCACATGGGTTTTAATAAAGGTTGAGAAGCACAGCGCTATCACACACATGAAATTTTCTCCACATAAATATCCGCGGTAGACAGTTACTAAACCTACATTTAACTGACTCTACTTTTGGGAAATGTACTCCCTTTTAAGGTACTTTATCCCATTTTGAGTTACTCTACCTATAGTTAAGATATTGCCCAATCCTGCCCCCTACAGGCACAAAGATCTGTTTTTTTCATGGGATATAAGAGCAGAATACAAGACTCTTTTTTGAGAAGGTAAATATAAAATCAATAATGAATTCCCTTTAAGAAGGGCATCAATTTTAACTAAAGATATTATAAAGAAATCAAATGGATCTTCTGGTTAATCAGGTGCTAGAGAAAAAATTGCCTTGTTTTAGAGTATTACATGTATTTTGTGAGTCACAAATTCCCATTAGCTAAATTACTATTAACATTCACTTAATTTGTAAGATCAAAAAGCTGGGCCTCCCTGGTGGTGCAGCGGGTTGAGTGCCGCACTGTGAAGCATTCGCATGGCACAGAAGTGCCAGTTCAATCCCCAGCCAGGGAGGGGATCCACATGGCATGGCAGAACTCTCCTGCCTCCCCCGCTGCTCCCCTCAGCAGTGTATTTTAGTAGATCTGTCTGTTCTGCTCCCCGCTCTGTCTCTGGTGAATCCTCTCACCTCCCATGACTCTGGCCTGTACCCCTGCTCTTGCATGCATTTAAAAAAAAAAGCTCAAAAAGCCCATTTCAGATTGCACTTTGCTACATTCAGTTTTTCTCATGTATTTGTCTCTCTTGGTTTTCTGAACACAATACAAAAGCTACCTATCTTCAACACTATTTCCAAACCATTACTCCTCCTTCCTTGCGTATAATATCCATTTCTCCTTTGATGTTTACAGTATCCAACGACACTATCCTTACTGTCTATCTTTCCTCATCTCTGCTATTCACCTCCTGAAAACCACTTTCACTGAGGACCTTACCACACTGTCATCAACCATCAGTTTGTGTCCAATTAGATGACCCACCCAACACTTCAACTTCACAGTTCCTTGCTCTCAAATAAAATACTCATCTTTACTTTACGTTAGTTTCCATTTCCACAGCCACACACTAGACTTTCTCATAACTTGAAATGAGCCACCACCAAAATCTACTATTTTCCTTTCTTTGTTAAAACTTCCTATTCCTCGAATTTTCTCACGTCTTCCAACTACAACTAGTTATTCTTGCTCCTTAGCCTCAGAGACATTCATTCCCTTGATTCTTTCATTTTAAACCTCAATTTTCAGGCTTTTAATCCTTCTCCTGGTCTTACAGTCCAGTCTAGACTATTGTCAATCATGCACAACTTTCTTGCATTCCATTCAACCAGGAAAACCCTGACTGATTCAATCTCATAGCTCCCTCTCTGTGTTCCTACATCTGAGCTGAAAACACACACACAAATATACTGACTGCCACCATTCTAAATTTATGGTTTCCCACTTCATCCAGGTCCTTAACAAAACTCAATAACCCTTTTACTTGTTTTACATCAGCTAGCTGTGCTCCCCTTTCTCCCTCTCTCTCTCCCACAATCCCTCCTTCTCTCCCCTTGCTCCCCCTCATTTTCCTTAGTGGTTGTCAAAGTCCCGTACCCAATTCTATCCTTTATAACGTTTCCTAACTTGAGAAATTTAACATTTTTAGGAACGAGGTATTTTAATTCCTTGCTCTTTCTTCCAACTTTATAAAAATCTACATATCAACCAATCTATAACCAGATGGTATCTCCCCATACATTCTTCTACCTAATCTTCAGCCAACACCTTCATGTTTCTTCTGAAGCCCTGTACCATCAATTATCTCATCTTTCCTCCATTTTAACCTCTTCCTCTTCTCAACTGGCTCCTTCCATTCTATCCCTTCTCCCCCCAAAAACACAACCGTCCCTTGGTTTAAAGTTCCACTATACTTCTATACTTATCTCTCTACCACTTCTTTTTAGCCAGACTTTTGGAAACATAAGTCTATATTCACTGTCTTTTCTCACTTCTCATTAATTCCTTACTTTTCACAACTGGCTTCTACCTCAGTACTCCAATAAAACTGCTCATAAGATAAAGACAGCCAAAACCTCTGTCTTATCAATTCCAAAAGACACTTTTTTATCCTTATCTTTCTGGACCTTCATGAGATTTCCGTCAACATTATTCCTTCAGTCCTTCTTGATATGCTGTATTCTCTGTTTCCTTGGCATTATTCTCCTGGTTCTTTCTAGACCGATTAAAAAGTTTCTCTTGTGGACTCTCCTGCTTTTCAGCTGAGTATTAAATACTGAGTATTCCACTGAGTTCTGTCCATAGTCCACTGTCTAGTTTCCCTTTTCCCTCCCTTTCCCTTCCAAACCCCTACTCTCAAATATATGTATGTGTATATAAATGCATATATACATATTATGTTGGACTATGTGAAATTGTCAATTGTCAAACATCTATGCATAAACTTTGATTTGACTACTGCAGTACCTCGAAGTCTAGGTTCAAGAGAATCCTGTTAGAAAACCATCATTTAACATGACTTTGCAATCCTGTACCACTGATCACAGACTGAAACTGCCTACTGAATCTAAGCAAACAGTTGTTTTTATATTCACCTTGAAATAAATGGTTGATGTAAAGAACAGCTGTGCTAGGTGGTCAAAGAGAAGTGGTTTCACCTCTAGGAATTAAGAAAAAAAGGATTAGTCAAAATCCATTTAGTTAATAATTCATTGAATTAAATGGCTCCAAATTTTCATGGTACTTACCAGAGAAGCTACTAAAAGGAGTCCAGCTCACAAGTTGAAGTAACTGTGACCGACAGCACAAGCCATCCCAGAGAGGAAGGCTCTTATACAGGAAAGCTTCACAGGAATAAAATCCCTCCTACAATGCAATTCAATAGCAAAACTTTATAGGGAACTATTCAGACATGATTGTTCTCAAAACAACTAGTTACTTTTGTGCTATGATTGTTTTACTCTTAAGCTAATTTTTTATCATCAATATGAGTTTTGATGTTAGGCACCAGGCTTCCTCATAAAAAGTATTAGATGATTAATAGTTGGGTAGAAGACCATCTTTATCAAGAGAGTTTTCAAATACCATAAAGCTTGGAAAGAAGGTAAAACATTAGGCTATGGAATATTTTTATAAGATAAAGGACAACTGTATTATTTTGGAGTGTGATCAGTCAACAAAATGTATGGAACATTAAATATTAACTCTGGAATATCATTAGAGGCCAGGACTAAATCCAAACTATGGAGAGCTCCACCTGGAGAGGCCTAAGTATCTAGGCTGTTTATATTTCCATCAAAATGAGGATCCAGGGCCCTCCCTGATGGTGCAGTGGATTAAGCAACATATTATGAGGCAGCCTGCAGCCACTGCAGCACAAGTTCGATCCCTGCTGCTGGCCAGGGTGGGTGACCCACATGGTGCAGCAGACCTCTCCTGCTGTGCCCACTGCTCCCCTCAGCAGTGTGTTTCAGTTGATCTGCTGTTCTGTTCCCCGCTCTGTCTCTGGTGAATCCTCTCACCTCCCGTGCATCTGGCTTGTTCCCCAGTTCTTGTATGTATAAATAAATAAAATCTTTAAAAAAATGAGGATCCAGGCTATTCTTTTTTCCCTTTGTTGCCTTGAATGTACCAGGACTCCATTCTAGACCCTTTTTTATGACATGGATTATCTAAACAACCTTACCCAGAAGCTAGAAAAACTACCACCCATCATCATGAGGAACACTATTATGTACATCTTTACCCAAGATCTCATTGCTAAGCACTGGACTCATTATCTACCTGGCTACTAGATATGGCCACTTAGATGTTCCAAGGCATTTTTAAAATCAAATTTATCCTTATTCCATACATGCTCCTCCTATATTCCCTTTATTTTTAAAAAGATTTATTTATTTATATATACAAGAACTAGGGTACAGGCCAGAGGTGCAGGGAGTGAGAGGATTCACCAGAGAGAGTGGGGAACAGAACAGGCAGATTGAAATCCACTGCTAAAGCAGTGGGCGAGACTGGGGAGGTCTGCCGCACCATGTGGGTTAGCTCCCTGGCCAGGGATCGAACTTGTGCTGCAGTGGCTGTGAATAGCTTCATAGTGCTGCAAGGTAAGCCCGTGCACCACCAGGGAGGCCTTTCTTAATGAATTGCCATCATTATCCTCTGAAGCAGGAAAATGAGAAGTTAACTTAAATTTGCTCCTTTGGCCTCACCACCATCATTCATAACCAATTTCCCATTCAGTGGTTTCACACCAAATCCTTAAGCTTTGTCAAACATTTACTGAACATTCCTTCTACACCAGGTGCCAAGCTGAACACCTGGACATGAACAAAAGTTAGATAAGTTTCCTGCCCAGTGTTAGCTCACAATGTATGGAAAACAGATGCTGAAAATGCCATGATATAGGCAAACACAGAGAGCTAAAAGAGCACAGATAACAAATATCTAACCAAGATTGGGGTGATGAGTAAAGGCTCTTATTTTTTTTAGATTTATTTATTTATGCATACAAGCACTGGGGTACAGGCCAGAGGTGCGGGGAGGTGAGAGAGTCCACCAGACAAAGCAAGGGGCAAAACAGGCAGATGGACTGAAACACACTGCTGAGGGGAGCAGCAGGCCAGGCAGGAGAGGTCTGACTGCACCATGTGGGTCATCTCCCAGCCTACAGAAGGGATCAAACTCGTGTTGCAGTGGCTGCGGTTTGCCTCATAGTGCATTGCTCAACCTACTGGGCCACCAGGGAGGGCCCTGAGTAAAGGCTCTTTATAGGTCCTCATACCCAAGCACAACACAGGGTTACCTAGGCCAAGTCATTAATTGACTGGAACATATTTTACATTCAAAAAAAGGCTTGTTGATTATAAGGACATAAGTAGTGAGACTATGAGCTTTATTTTACTGGCTAATCCAATTAAAGGCATTCGATTACATTGTCAACTTACTCTCTTAAATTACAGGTCTTTGCCTCTTACTTGCATAATTTAACAAATTATTTCTTCAATTCCAACAATACAAAGGTAAACGTCAGTTCAATGCAGGTCAATTTATAATGAGCTTCAAACTGAGCAAATATTGTTTATTAAAGATATAACAATACCAAAGAAATGGTTTTCAATGAATATCGAAATAAATAAATAAATTTAGAAAGAAGTGATGCAGTGTGTAGGAAAAAGTAGAATCTTACTTGTAAGAAACATTCAGCCCTGATGATTGTGTCCAGGAAGTCAGCAAATTCTTTTCCATGTTTATAATTATTCACCTTGTACCAAATACATTCTGGAGCAGAAATATCAAACATAAGCATCTAGTTGTACAATAAAAACTACACAAAACATCATCACCACTACTCTAAAGTGGCAAATAAATGACAAAAATAAACAAGCCATTAGCCTCATACATCCTAGTCAACTCACACTATTTATTATTATGGATTATAATTTATATGTTTTGTCAGTAATATGTTCCTCGAGAATTTGGGAATGTAGGGCAAAACGTATGGTGGAAAAAAAAATAGGTAAGATTTATATAAAACTGACTTTAAAAAAGACTTATGAGTGACGAATCTGGGAAAAAAACCAATCGGGTCAACAGATACACTATCTTTAGAGAAATAAACCCTCAGTGAGTACCAAAATGATGAGCTTTACTGTGGCCTGGATGAAAGACTACCTCCTCGCTGCTCTTTCCTTCAATTCTATAATTAAGATTATTTTCATGATTAATTTGGCTCCCATATATACTAATAGCAAAGAGGGGGTATTTTAGTTGACAGACATGAATATTTTGGTGATCAGAAAGAATTACAGTTAACCCTTGAAGAATGTCAGGGTCAAAAATCTGTATAATTTTTGACTCCCCCCAAACTGAACTACAATTGTCTTTTATAGTCCTCAGGGATTGATTGCAGGACCATACCCACTTGAAAACCACAATTTAAGGATGCTCAGGCCCCTTACAGTTGGTGCTCCATATCCATAGGTTCCATGTCTGTAGTTGACTGAATCTGTGAACATGGGCTCCATGGATATGGAGGGTCAACTGCATTAATAGAAAAAAGAATCGCATGTAAGAGGACCCCTTGCAGTTCAAACCCATGTTGTTCAAGTAGCAACTTTTTAAGATGACATTCTACATTCTACACTAGTCTCCTCCAAGTTTAGGTAGCATCAATTTGATGACTGTGGGTTTAAAGGTGAGATTCGGACACATACGATGAAGAAGTCTTGAATTGCGGAATGAGTGACCAGTGAGTTTTGGTGACCATCCAGCAGTGTTTTCTTAACACACCTGCTTAACACACTTCCCTTCTTACTGCCCCTTAAAACTACAAAGGAAGCATTCAGGGTCTGAAGATATGATTATCAGAGAAATAATTAGAGCATACGAAGGCCCCCCCCTGTCTAAAATTTGGCATCTTTTTAAAAGAAACCCATTTGAAAATTATGTTGCTCCTTCTTCCTTCACCCAACACTTAAGTATCAGTTTTTACCTTCTTGTAATGTTTGACTCAACCAGTAATAGAACCTCAATAAGACTGACTCATCTCTGACACAGTTAATATAGTGAAGCAGCAGAGAGTTGTTCAGCACTGCACCCATCTGAGAAGGCAGCTGCAAAGACAGAACAATCAGTTAACTGTAAGAATATGAAAAGTAGGTCAGAGCAACAAAGAAATCATCATATAGGAAATGTATAATAAATAAATACATAATAAATAAAATATATAATAAAAAACCACAAAGACCAAAAGGAAAATGCAAATAAGCACATGATCCAGTCACATACCTCTAAGCAATGGATGTTCTGTAAGAGTTGAGGGAAGCTTTTTAGTTGTTCTAGTGGAAATGATGCATTGCTACTGAGATACTCAGAAAGACTCATCCCTTTTTTCCCACATTCTTTACTGTAGCTACTGGAACTTAGCCCTGGTATAACTGAGTGAGAATTCCATTTCTAAAGAATAAAGACATACAAAAATCTATCAAAGGATGCAACAAACTACAAACTATAAACGTAAAAGCAGTTGTTAGGTTTTAAGGCAGTTCAATGAATGGAGTCGGAATGTGATTTGCATAGAAGCCTGGGTAATTACAATGTATTTATTTATTTTTTTAAAAAGATTTATTTATGCATACAAACACTGGGGTACAGGCCAGAGGTGTGTATGTGGGGGAGGGGGGTGAGAGGATTCACCACAGAGAGCAGGGAGCAGAATAGGCAGATCAACTGAAGTACACTGCTGAGGGGAGCAGCGGGCACAGCAGGAGAGGTCTGCTG
>JAGFMF010011853.1:2571153-2604101 GCA_019455555.1 Galemys pyrenaicus | reverse complement strand
TGCTGTGCCCGCTGCTCCCCTCAGCAGTGTGCTTCCGTTGATCTGCCTGTTCTGCTCCCTGCTCTCTGTGGTGAATCCTCTCACCCCCCACACCTCTGGTCTGTACCCCAGTGTTTGTATGCATAAATAAATAAATCTTAAAAAAAAAAGAAATCATGAAAGGCTTATCCAAGGTTAGAATTTTCTTATTCTGTTGAAATGTTTTGCTGCAATATGGAAATGTACAATTCCTATTAATGTGAAATAAAATTCAATTTGGACAAAAATATTGTCATTAATATCCTCAGAGAGCTAAGAGAAAATATTATACCCAGAGAACCAAAACAGGAAACTACAAAACAAGAATAATCAATTGTACTAAAAGGAAGCCTCACTGGAGAAACACGAATGTGCATGTGTATTTCTGATTTTCATTAATTTAAATACCTTTAGGTAGATCACGCAGGCTTCAGCAGTTAGGCAGGGGCACTATAACTTGCTATTGCTTTATACCCAAAGCTTCAACAATTTATCTGGCAGGTATAGTGGAAATAGCGGCGTGGCAATGCAAGAGTTGTAAGGACAAGCAAAAAGGTCAGGGAATATACTGAAGTTTAACTATCTAGAAAAGAATGTTTTCCTACATCACATCCATATACACACACACAAAGAAATTCATATTGACGATTCACTGACATTTATCCTCCAGCCATACCTTCCTAGTTCTCTAAACAGTTTCTGCTATTTAACATCTACGTGTCTTTGTTCATGCTGTTCTCTCTACCAGGAGTGTCCTCTCTTCCTTCCTAGCTTAGTTAAATCCTATTCATCCCTTAAAATTCCTCTCAAGCACCACCATCTCTCCCCCTTGATCCCAAGCCCGATTCTCATTTTTTATTTTGTTGACTGAGCTCCCCAGAAATAAATTCCTTTAAAATAATGATTCATTCAATTTTATATCCCCAAAGCCTAGCTCAGTACCTAGCACATAGTATACACTTTTTAGTCTTTTTGGTACTCACCATTTTGGTTTGAAGATCAAGCAATTTTCTCACACGAAACAGCTTAACTAAAAATAGTAACAAAAAAGAAAAGAAATACTAGGCATCAGGTTCACAATAAAAAGAAATCATGTAATTCATATAGCTTTGTCTTACAACACATCAAGAATATAAACAGCCTGTTCAGTTAAGCCATTAAATAAGATGTCCTTAGGTAAAGGTACTAAAAAGCAATTCCCACAAAATCCTGTCAGAGAACTAATGCTAATAGTTAACTTTATAAAAGCCAATACAGGGGGCCTCCCTGGTGGTGCTAGGGGCCAAGTCTCAGCACTATGAAGCTATCCTCAGCCACCGCAACACAAGTTTGATCCCCAGCCAGTGAGCTAATCCACATGGTGCAGCAGACCTCTCCTGTCTCGCTCGCTGCTCCCCTCAGCAGTGTATTTCAGTCATTCTGCCTGTTCTGCTTCCCATTCTGTCTGTGGTGAATCCTTTCACACTCCCCCCACACCTCTTGCCTCTACCCCAGGCTCTTGTATGCATAAATAAAATCTAAAAACAAAAAAGCCAATACAAATGTTAACTGCACAGAGTGAATATAAGACAACCAAAATGAAAATACTCACCATTCTCTTTTTTGGTAAGTAAATACAAAAAATGGCAGACATAAGGGCACTGTTAAAATATAAAAATTTGAGAGAGAAATGACAATGCATTTTGAACAAAGCAGATTTCCTCAAATGTCAATCATACTAAGAAAAAGGCATCAAGACATCATTGAAAAAGAGTTTTCCAAAGCTTATGTTTTACATACTATATGGTGGTGATTTAAAAAATAGCTTTCATTGGCATGCCACTTTGAAGTTATTTCTAGAGTATTAAAACAAAGCAGGGAGTTTGAAAAACAGGAAAAGAACTGTTTTCTACCTAACAAAAATCCATGTATTTCTTCTAGTAGACAATATTTATTAAGATACAAACTTGGAACTTTTATCTAGATTTCTCGCTTAAAATCATTTCCCTAGGTTCTTTGGTCTTCAAACATTATCATTTTCAATGATCCTAATATTCTAGGGGAATGGACACACCAAATTTAACTAACATTTGCATTTCTAGTAGTAGTACAATACCTCGCATGGTATGGACTTAATAAATATCCTTCTGAGTAAACTTCTATAGGATGCCTTATAACCTCAAACTTTGCACATAAATATCCAAATACACTCATTCCAAAACTACCTCCTTCTTACAAATTTCTTTTCACTGTCAAAGGTATCATCGTCAGTCATGCAGCCCTAAATACTCAAATCCTTATCTCCTGACTCTTCTCTTCATCCAGTTTAGACACCAGGTCACATAAATTCTTCCTTTTATAATTTACCTTAACATTTGCTCTTTCATTCAAAATGAATGAAATGCCACCCCCTTAGCCTAGTACAGTGATTCCCAACCTTTTTGGTCTCAGGACCCTTTACACTCTTAAAAATTAGAGAACCACTTTGAGTTTTTGTTTATCTTGATTGTACCAATCATAATTAGAAATTAAAACTAAGAAATTTAAATGTTTAACTCATTAAAAATAAATTTATTGCACGTTAATATAACATTTTATGAAAAATAACTATTTCTCAATCAAAAATAAAGATTCAGTCTTTCATTTTCAGTTTTACAATTCTACAAATCTCTTTAATGTTTCTGGCTTAATAGAGTCAATGTTTCTGCATTAAATTTGTTTGATATGTTCTTTTCATTGACATACATGGAGAAAATTCAGCCTCACACAGGTATGTAGTTAAAAATGAATGAGTATTTTAATAGCCTTTCCCCAAAATTGTGGACATCACTCTATGATACTACACCAAAACTTGAGAAGTGGTTGTCCATGAAGGGTTAGCAGCAATGTGGAATCTAAATGTTATCAATGAAGTCTTTTGGTAACTCTGTTCCATTAAAACTCATTGATATATCTTGTACTTTGGATCTTTTAGTCATGCACGACTTTGTAACATAATGATCTGACATCTTGAAAATATTGTTTCACTAAGTTATACTGCGCTTCCAAATATTGATACATTTCATTATATAATTATCTAAAAATAGCATTCAATAATTATTACTACCTAGGTCATCAGAAAAATTTTTAAGTATTGGGAAGCCATCAAATTCAAAGTGGCAGACACAAATTTTCTGAACTTAACTTTTATCACTAGCAACAAATACTGCCACTTTGGAATGACAGACTCACTTTTGCTCATTTTCAACAGAACATCTATCAAATACCCAAATCTGAATAACTATAGTTTATATGTCAATCTTTAAAGTAAAAAAATAATATTCCATTAGAAAAAGCTAGTTTAGCACACTACTCAACTGCACAGTGCTTTCCTTCAGGACAAGTACTGTCTGACTGTATGTGAAGGACTTCAGAAGGGCTTTGTTTTTTCCATTTCATCACAGGGAATAGTAAACACATGTCTCAAAGGTGAAAATCTACTAAAATTAATGAATTAGTTTTTACTGTTTCATTTGGCGCATTCTTAAGTAAAACTAGCATTTTTGCTTTTTGCTGCAGTGAAGAATACAATGACCACTAGTAAAGTTTGGGGCCACTGATTGATTTGTACTAAGGTGCCAACAGTTTTATACACCATTGCTTTAGCACCATCAAGTGTAAATGCCAATATAATAAAAATAGCAACTAACAACTTGAAATTGCTATGAAAATAATTTTGACCTCTCAGACTTCCTGAAGGGTCTCACAAAACCATGTGAGCACTGACAGTTTAGGGCTTCATCAATGTTTTACATGGATTATCACATCACTATCCTTAGCAGTCTTCCTAACTCTAGCCTCTCTCCTCAATCACTCTGTTTGGTACTATTAGATACAACTTCCTACAATGCTACTTGCAACATCTACTGCCCAAAAATTTTTAGTTATTTCCCCACTGACGAGAGAATAAAATCAAATTTCTTTGTATCATATTCAAAGATCTCTACAGTCTCATCCAACTTTTTTCAGTTTTATCACACCACTCACCACCTGACACCAACTCTAATGAAGTCAGTCTGATCTATTCAAGGTCTCCTGAAACACAATTTACATATCTCATAACTTTGTTTGAAAAATTTCCGCCTTATCAAACATTTCCTCTCATCAAATTCCAAATTCTATTCAACCTTCAAGGCTTAGCTCAATGTTCACATGATCTATTGATGCTTTTTCTAGTCACTCTGAGTTCACAGTGCTTTCTTCCTTCTTGGAAGTATCATAGTATTATCATATACTGCCTTTGCTAATTTAACTCTTGAGTTGTTATTTTAACATTCTGTGTTTTTCTTAAACCCCCAACTGGATTATATATATCCCTGGAACATGGAAACTCTCCTAAACTTTGAGTCTTCTACAACATAACAAACATAGTAGAAACATCAGTTTTTAAAAATGAAGTCAATGAATGAATTCCCTTCCCAAAGGTAAGAGGAATTTGGTTAGACGAACAGTCTGTGAACTACTGGTGGTTCTTGAAAGTCTTCTGGATAGACAGTAAGTTGATTTCATAGTTATTAATGTTTTCAATGGGAATAATTATGCTATTTAATCAAAATCAGTCCATTGGCATCTCATGAAAAGCAATCCTCTCCTTCTCATTAATTCTGATGAGGTTTTGCAGTGTTAATCAAGAAAATGTAGAGTAAGTGACCCAAAGGATCCTGCTGAAGTGGTTTAAAAGGGAAAAGATGGCAATCACTGCCCTAAATCAGCAGAGACTCCAATGTGGAGACAATTCCCTCTATAATTTTATTTCCTTATGAGAAGATATAAAGATGGTACAAATTTTATATCTGTTAATCTGGGACACAGGTGCAAGGATGCTATATTATTCTTTATACTTCTCTATATGTTTGATATATTTTAAAAGAAATAAGGAGAGACACATTGTGTGGCACTTTAAAGAACATATGTTGCATCAATATACAAGCACATACCATCTGATCAATGCCTGATGCTGTCCAATTTTTACTTACCAGTGAGTCATCTTGCAATGAAGCAAAAAAGAAGCCATAGAGCAAGTTAAGTTGCTCCTTGTTATCTATGAAGTCAAACATTGCAACCAGCCAACGATAAAAAAGTACCTATCAAGAGACAAAATACTTATCTTTGAGAAATATAACTGGCATACAAGAGCTTAACTTCCCCACCCAACCCCCAGGGCTGTTTCAGCACAAAGTAGGAAAATAGATTCTCTGAATAAAAATTTGTTTGTTCCAGAGTCCTTGCATCAAGCTTTATTGTTCCAAAACTACAGGCTTTACACAAAAGGCCGCTGCCATTATTCCGTAAGTGGCTCTTCCTTGCCAGCCCTTAAGTGGTTCTGAAGGACTTATCATCAAAATGTTTAAAAAGATTACCTTGGTGCTACCAGAACACTTGCCAACACAAAGCCAGGAGACTGCCTTAACCACAGAGTCTTCTGATATTAGAGTTGCTGGAATCATGCACTTTAACATTCGAGTGTTTACAGCAGTCCCTGGAAAGAAGATGCACTCTAAATTAAACTACATTTTAGCATTTCAATTGTTCCTTTACTACTACTCACTTTTGGTCCTAAAAATCCCACTTGATGCTGAAGGCATTAAAAAACAACAGTAACATTCATGTATCTCTTATCATCATAACAAAACACAGCTCAAAACAAAAATGTACCTCTACCATCTAATACAGACTATAAAGCAAATTCTTTGCTCTAATATTTCTATATAAAAGGATGGTGAAAATGCTTGGGAATTCAATAATGGTGATGACTGTTCAACTCTGAACATGTTTTTAAAATCTGAATTACATGCTTACTCAATAGGGTGAATTTTACGGTATAAGGATTATACCTCTAAGACAAGTCTTTAACTCAGGAAAAATTGAAGAATTTTTTATTATTTAATGGCACAACAGAGCTTCTTTATTTAATGTTAATGAGAGACGTCTTACATGAACTGCTATATTTAAGAACAAGTATATTTGTATACTCCATCCCTCTCCACCTGTACCTTCCACCAAAAAAAAGTGAGGAGGAAAGCAGAATGAAACAGCTCTCCTTGGAATTAGCTGGCAGTGATAGCATTCTAGATTGGTCCAATCTTTCCATCATACTCTGACTTCCATGGTGTTCCCTTATATGACAATAGATGTGATATTGCAAAGGATTGCTCTGTATACACTCTGTATCGACTACTTATTGAGGTTTCAGAATTAAATATGGATCTTATCAATTTTTTATATTTAAGATTGTTTTGTTTGCATTATAGCATGGTGCTCACAAGCATTCACTGGAAAAACAAGGTCACAGAGTAGAATTCTCAGAGCATCTTGACACTGCCTTTAACTACTGTTTTACATGAGTTACAATGTGGCAATCACATTCATTCACTATAATCACTATGCTCATTGTCTCTGCAAGTAGTATTCTTAGAAACATTTTATCCCAGTCTTTAAATACTGTTTTATATACTTTAAAGCTTGGTCACATCCATTCACTGAAATGAACTGTTCTAAACTTCTGCAAGGAATAGTTTCAGAAGCATGTGTGTCTTTTTCACCTCTGAGAATAAAGTGGTCTATTCACTTATTTTTTTTTCTTAAATGTATATATTTAAGGTACACAAGAAGATGGTTTGATAGATATACATAATGAAATGATTATTTTAGACAAGCTAACACAGTTTTTCCTCATATAGTATCCACCTTTTATATGAGGTAAAAACACCTGAAATCAACTCTTTTAGCAAATTTCCAGTATATTAACAATAGTCCTCATGCTATCCATTAGGTCTCTAGACTTATTCATTCCACATTGACTGCAACAACAATATTCATCAATGTCTACCCTATAACTTTGTAAAGAAAGAAGCAGTGGTGGCAGCTAATGAATCACAAGAAAAAAATTTCTGCTTTCCACTCTGTAATTTGTTTTTATTTCTCTCTCCCCTCACTCCCACCACCCCTTAACCCTTTTAAAGTTTAAAAGGGTCTCACCCCTAACAATTTACACATGCACCAAATTTAAAGGAGGGATTCAACAGACTCCATTCTTACTACATGGAGTCTTTTAAATGTACTTCTAATTATGATTACATTTCTGACACCTGCCCCTCAATATACATTTCAATGTAACAGTGAGCTACATGTAAAGCTGTAGTAGTGTTGGGAAATATCACAGAAACAACTAAAGGGGAGAAAAGCAATGAAGGAGACCACATTTGATCTCAGCAAATTTCAGCTTAACAGGAAAGTTATACCAGAAAGCCAGATTTTATTTTTAAAGTTGTTATATACAAGTTTCCAAGTCTGAAACATGCAATATAAAAGAGATATGCCTTTGCTACAAGCCCTGGGAAATTTATCAAACCCTTTAACCACTGATTTCTGATACATCAAAAAAGAGAAACTCTAAAACAGAAAACAGTTGTACATTCTATACAGTTTTTAAGAGATATGTGGAGTGACAGAGAACGGTTCTCAATAAATACTGACTAGCTCAACAAAGATTCTGGAAAGATTTCAGAAGAACCAAATAATCTGAAATCACTGACAAGAAGTCAATTTTACTAGGTCAAATTGAGCTTTCTATGAAACCACAGATAACTAATAAACATAGAAATCATATACTGAATTCAGCCAGTACTGGTTTATTGTTTTAAAATACACAAGCACACTGGCAAACATGATGCTAGTGTTTACACAAAGGGACCCATCATACAGGGAATAGGAAATAGTATATAAAACTTCCAGTTTTGATAGCTGTGTTAATTTTTTAAGTAGTTGTGTGGTGCAGTATAAACAATAAAAGTGGAATTAGGACATATCTGAATTCCTCAGGTCCAGCGCTGGCATTAAGCAAGTTTCTTTAACCACTCTGAGTCTCAGTTTCCCCACCTTTAAAATGAGGATGCTCAGAGTCTATAATAACTTCCAAATCTGAATTTAGATAACAGTAGATTAAAAGGTTCTTCTCAAGTAAAAAGAATACTGGCCACATGTTTTTTTTTTTCCCTAAATCCCTCTTCACCCACTTATAAATGAACAAGAAGAGAGCAATTGCACAAAAGAAAAAATATCTTGACTTTTAAGGTCATTGATACTGCAATGAAAACTGTTAAACAGTGACTTGTCACAGATAAATGAACTTAAAGGCACTTTAAAGTGTCTTCCAAAAACCTAATTTAAATCACAACCTATACTGCTTAAGAGAAATACTAAAAATGGTTTCCATAGATTTGGTGACTAGAGTCTACAAATATTGTAAAGATATGTGGTTAACAAGTCACTTTCAACATATGCACAAAAAACTTTTGCCTCACAATGTAGTTGGAACACAAGAAATATTCATTTTATGAGTGCTCCAGATTGGTTTTATGATGAGAAAAGTACAAAAAAAGACTTGCAACTGATTCCAAGGAACAATCTAATACAAAGTCTGCGAGGCAGAACTAATAGTAAACTGATGACAAATGTATCCCCCTAACATACCAAATTTGCCACTGAGTGCCACATTTAATAGAATGTCAATTCCTTCTGGAGGTAACCCATTCTTCCAAGCCTCATTTTCCACAGTTTTCAAGTGTTTTTCCAAGGTTTTATCTTTTTTCTGTGCAGTTTTAATGGCACCTGGAAAAAGGAACAACATTAAATAATGGGACCTTTAAAACTATTTCAGTCTTCAGTATCAACAATTACAACTTGGGATGCTCTAAAGGAATAGTTTTATGTGAAAACTGCCTTCCTAAAAACCATTCAAAGTCTCTAAGATTCTAAAATATTTAACAGTAATAGCACCTTCATTGAGGAAAACTGAATCATGCCCTCGCATCCCTGCTCTATACAATCTGGACTATATATATGCTACTTCAATAGCAGGGCAATGGAGCTTAGCTTCTAACAACAGAATGGCAGTTACCAGAGGGGAGGAGGGTAGGGAGAGATAAAATAGGTATAGGGAGTCTGCTATATATTGGTGAATAGAAACTAGACTTTTAGCGTTGCTTTACAGTGTAATTTGTACAGATGTGGAAGTATAAAGCTGTGTACCTGAAAGTGATACAATGTTATAGACCAATGTAACCTCAATAAATGGAAGAAAATTCTAGGGCTCTGGTTCCCAAACATTGTTGCACACTGGAATCACCTAGGGATTCTTGCATCCCATACCAGTAAAATCAGAATGTCTAAGAATGGATGTCAGGTATCAGTATTTTAAAAAGATTGTCAGGTAATCCCAATTTGCAGCAGTTTGGAAACCACTCTGCCAGGAACATGCTTTGTTGTTGATTTCCTAGTACCTAGCATATCAGTATGTAGAAAGTGCTCAATAAGTGTCTATTAAATAAACAAAAGCATGAATGAGCAAAAATATACTTTCTTTTGAAAATCCTTAAGACAAATGTCTAGGACATTTTTATAGTAATCGATTGCATAAGGAAAATAATCTGTCTTACCTGTTTCAAAGTACCTCATTGCTGTTTGGAGAGCATCTTCTGTTTGATCATCCACATGTTCAGAACCTTCCATGGGATTGCTCTGTCTATGTTTCAAAACGCTCTTTGAGTTGTTTAGGTCCTCTTTTACCTTCCAGGCTGAGAGATTAGTCTGATAACTATTACTACCCCGTGAAGTCGTCTTTTGAGCTTGAGAATTCTTAACTCTCTTTTGAGATGACATTACTGCGTATGTTCTATACAGAAATAAGTGTCAAGGTACCATTAATCAGTCAAGTAGTCTTTTTTTTTTTACTATGCAAAGACAAGGACCATATTTGCCTGTATTCCCAGCATTTAGTACACACTACTTAGCATAGCCAAGCTCTCACTGAAAGAACTGACAAGCACCTAGGCAACAAAACTATAGGTTAACTTTCCCAGGAAGTCCTTGACTTAAAATAGAGAACCACCTCTTCAAGATAATAGTCCCCAGCTGAACTGGCTTTGCAGGGTAAAAAATAACCAGAAAGAGTACAAGCAACATAGCAAGTTCTCTTAAAATGACTCTACATATAAACAAGACCAAAACTAATCCACGAACGCAATCTTACTTTTTCCATTCACTCCTATTTTTCTTCACCCCACCAGGATTTTGCTTTTAATCGTCTACGCTCCCTACTTTGTAAAGCTGCATAGTTCAAAACTGAACTATGGTGGTCAAGTTAAGGATTCTCAGGACAGAAACATTCCTGTTTCATTTGTTCAATAATTACTGACCATTATTTACATGCCAAGCACATTTCTAGTTACCAGGGATAAAATAAACAGTCAAGGTCTCTTCTTTCATGAAACTTATGCGTAGAGGGGAATAGGGAAGTGTGGAAATCAACAAATAACTCTTTGTGAATGTAACACAGTGATGTGACAGAAATGAGGATGGTGAGAAGCTACTTTGGCAGAAATGTTCAAATAAAGTCTTTCTGATGTTATCTTTAAACTGAGATTTGAATGCCAAGAAGGAATCAGTCATGTAAAGATAAGGTGGAAGAATATTGTCTGGCGATTGAAGAACAAGGCATGCTAGATCTTAAAGCAAAAACTTGTGTTTGAAGCAACAGCAGCAACATCAATATGGGGGTGGGGGGTAAGGCAGTGACATGAAGGAGGTAGAGAGTAGTAGAAGATGAAATCAGAAAGGTAGCCAGGGAGTAGATCATTTTGGCTTGTAGGTCAGAGTAAGGAGTTTGGATCCATGGCTAATCAGGGGGAATGTTATCTATATTTTAAGACCATTTTAGTTGCAATGAGGAGAACAGAAAGTTAGGGGTGAAGGTGTGCAAACAGACCAATTAAAAAGGGTCTTGCATACGTCCACAAAGGAAAGATGACTAGACCTAAGGTACAGCGGTGTTAGAGGCGGCAACTGACTGTATTCTGATAGCTTTACGGGTAGACTGGGCAAGCCATGAATAAAATAATTGGTTATAGGGGAAGAGGAAGAGAACAACCCAGATCGACTTTCAAGTTTTGGGCTTTAAATGGGAAAAATTAAGGTAACGGTCGCAGTGACACTTTCCCAGTCCCACCTCCCTTAAAGAGAAACAGCTAGAGCAGGAAAGCGACCCGGACGTCCAACCCATTGGGAGATTCCAGATTCAGAGTTGTGGTCCTAAGGTTCTATGAGCAAAAGGAGGGCTGGCGGGCCAGCAGCTTCTGAGCATATCCATGACGCTCCCCAAGAAACCCCTTTCCTAGCCAGCCAGAGCAAGGAGTCAATTTGATTCCGACAACTGACCCCCGGGGTATATTCCCCGGCTGGGGAAAACCCGCCCGCGGCCACACCTGGCAGAACAGCCCTGCTCAGAAGTTAGATGTCCTCCTCACACCAAGGCCCCCATTTCGCGCGGCATTGAAAAGTACCTCACCTAAAACGCTCCTCCGCCCGGAACCTGCACGGCCGGAACACCGCTTACTGAATTCAAAAAAGCCAGCCCCACCCCGCGCATGCGCTTCTGCAGAGACCCAGGTGGTGACTGGGCGGGGCTGCTCGCTGTGCCGAAGCTTGATTGGTTGCATCGCAGCTCAATGGCGCGAGGAGGCGGGCGCGCGCGCCGTAGCTGACGCAGAGCGAATTCCGGAGAGCTGCCAGCCCCTCCCGCCCGAGCCGGGATGTGCGGCCAGTGGGCCGTTGCTGCTGGAGCTAACTGATTGGCTAGCTGGTGCTCTGTTCTAATAATGTTCGCATTCGTCATTTTGCGTAAAACGGGACAATGAGTGTCTCGATTCTAGAATTTAACAAGGTCAGTTATAACTATCATCTTGTTCAGATTGACCCCAGATGTCGGGACTTCGTAGGAAAATATGAAACTCTAAACTTCACAGTAAAGGCTACTTCTCCCATGCTGGGGAAGACTTAGGTTAAAGCGTTTATGACATCTGAAGCTTCACTTTCCCTTTGTTAAGCTAGGGATGGAAGGAAAGAATGCCTGATCTGCCCTCCTTTTACCGAGGAGGGGCGCACCTACCTTCCAGGGTTTGCTAGAAACAGGTGTCTTCAGTCTGATGTGGCACCTTCCATGTAGCTGACCAGGGAGCATGTTAAGATTCCTAATCTTAAGCAATCGACGGAACTTAAAGAAATTGATTTAAAAAGCAACAGGGGCTTGAGACCTGAGCTTAGTTCCTAGTTTAATCACTAAAGCAGAAATCAGAAGAAATTTTTGATAAATTTCCACTGATTTGGGGGAGGTCAAAAGATATTTTAACAGTATACTATAGAGGAAACTTTGCAATTTTAGGGTAAGATGAAGAATCAGAGATTATGTTGATGGGTTTGGAAAAGGCTACATCAGAAGTGACGATTTACCACATCTTATATTTACATTTTCAGAGTACTTTTGTCAATTCTTA
The DNA here is from genome assembly GCA_019455555.1 of Galemys pyrenaicus. Taxonomy (NCBI): domain Eukaryota; kingdom Metazoa; phylum Chordata; class Mammalia; order Eulipotyphla; family Talpidae; genus Galemys; species Galemys pyrenaicus. Next base: position 2,591,736 of record JAGFMF010011853.1, on the reverse strand, counting down.
ACCACACATGAGAATTGGGTATGACAGCTGCTCTTCCTAGCTACTAAAACTGACATTTTCTCAAGTCATTTTTCATACTTTTAATCATTTCATAGACTAAAATGTAAATTTGCAAGGGATTTTAAGTGTTCATTTCCTTTCTTTTTTGTAGATGATGAATATGGGACCCAGAATGGTGAAGTAAATTTGCCTAATGTGACAAATTTGTGGCAGTAGACTTGTGCCATTTCGTGGGCATATATAGTGAGAGACTGTGGTTCACCTTTGTTTAATATAACTGCAGTTTTTTTTCTGAAGTCATTCTTCCACCTTCTCTTGGCATTACCTAGTGAATAACCTGGAAATTTTTGTGTTGTGATCCTAATTCTACAGCTTTCTGTCCTATGTGCTGACATTACGGATGTATGAGTGAACTTAAATGAGATTGAAAATTGGTAACCACAACAGTATATTCAGTGATTGCACTTCCTCTTAGCTTTCTTGTCCTCCCTCATCCGGGCTCAAAAAAAAAAAATCCTGAATTCCTTGATATCACCCTTTCTTTCCAGATTTTCATTATTTGTCCAGTTTCCTCCAAATTTCAAAAATTTTTATTTTGAAAGAATGAGCTAAATAAGACAGAGAAGTATCAATTAACAAGAACAATGACACTGAAGAAAACACAATAAATTATACTCCCCACACACATAATACCCCCACCCCTTTCCCCATCCCTGGCACAATAATATTAAAACCATCAAAGCACATCTAACAAGGAGAAACAGCAGTATGCAATGAAGAAAGCAAATTCTCATACTGCTCAATCCAACTAACCCATTTCAAGAGTCCTTCCCCCCAGGCTAAACTCCACCCAACAGGACCATAAAGAGGTGTAGAGGAGAAAACCCTGAGGGGTACCTTGGATCTGCTTATGCTAGCAAAATTCAGTGAAGATTCAATAGGAGCAGTGAATCTGTTTGGCAGAGATACACTGGATACACCTCTGTCAAATTTCAGAAGACTTAAGAGAACAGCTAGTGTTTGAGATTCACAGACTTTCAACAGGACTAATCCTGCTCCCTCAAGGATAACAGTGGAGCAGCTGCCGAATCTGGTTAGCTGCTGAAAAGTGGAAGTGAGGCAGCTTTTGGCTGAAGAAAATCCAAAAGAGATGCCTGATAACAAATTTATACTTCAGTTTCAAACTGTGAGTAAAAGATCTTATAGTAAGTTGGGCCTAGACAGTGGCAAGGTTATACCTTTCAGTTTAACCACTCAAATACTTAATTATTGGTTGCATATATCCCTTGCTTTAATTAAACACAATGTGGAGTATTTAAAATTTAAACAATTGTCAAAGTAGACTCTAATTCATTTTCCAGATAAGTCAGTATCTCAAATTGAAGGAACTTTCTCCTAAAGTGGTTTTCAGCTTAATTCCTTGAAGGATTCTTCACTATCTTGTGGGATTGTATCCTGTATTTTATACCAGGAGCAGGATTCTCTTTATAGGAGGTTTATTGTATTCTACCTTCGCTAGCAACCATCTACAAAGGGAAGGATACCTATGCAGGATTAGTTCAAGATCTGAGCTTTCTCCTCCGCACGTGTGTATGTGTGTGCATGCGTGTGAGCACACACACAATAAATACATTTTCTCACACGTACGTAATCTCAGTCACATGCTTGCTGGAGTCCACCTCACAAAAACACTTCAATAGTTAGCCGTATACATGTACATGCAGCAAGATGTGAGAGTTGTTCCAGAGTGATTAAAGGTGGTGCACATATGTCTACGTGGGGAGGTCATTTTAGGGTATAGGCGGACACAAGCCAAAGGGCCATGAACTTGCAGCTTATATTTTTCTCTTTCCCTCAAGATAAATAAATCAAATGAAAAACACACACTGACATCTTCCTGGGTGTCACGGAGGCAACTGGCTGGAAAGTCCACTTTTTGCACTTCTGCTTTCCTAGGACAACTTCATTTTGCCCTGAGGGGCCTTCTCATATAAGGAGGGCTGCTCCTCGGTGTTTCCTGCTTTCCCGAGATTCCCAGGTGAGGGTTTCTTCTCAGAAGATCGTTCTTCCGGTTTTCGGGCAATCAGCAGGCGGCAGGTGAGCAGGATTCCGAACACCAGGGCGTGGGCGTAGCGTTTGAGAGGATCACCCACCAGCTGGTGGAAGAAGAGCACCGCCAACACCAGCAAGAGGAGGAAGAAGTTGGCAACATCTTTGGGGCGTCCAGGCACGAGGGTCATGACGATGCCGCAGGCGACCTCCAGGGCACCAATGCTTTTGCGGAGGAGAATGGAATTGATCCCCAACTTCTTCAGCAGCGGGAGCGCACGAACGTAGCTCTTGTAGGCACGTTTCTAGAGTGGAATACCATAAGGAAATCGCTGTGTTAATCATGACTTTTACATTGGATTGAAGAAAACACAAGGAAGGCCTCCTTCCCCTCCATTCTTTTCCACACCTGCCAAGGGTGTCTCATTTTTGACTGTATTCCCTAAGGAAAAGCTGTGTTAATAGGATAAGAAAAGAGGAAAGCAATCTGTTGCCATTCCACTGGCTGAAACCTTAGGAACAGCACAAAAGGTGAGACAATTTGGCGGCATAGTTGAAATTTTTTCTGATTTTTTAATCATAAGTAACATTAATAATTTAAAAGAAAATTTATTGTACCCATAAAAACTGGTAGGGATTAGCCACACCCACATTTTCCAAGGCCTGCGTTTTCCAAACCCTAATGCATATGAATATCAAAAAAATTGAAACCAGACTTGGGCCCAGTATGGCTAAGACTAAATTGAATTTCCCTAATTTGTGGAATCTATGAGAACTCCAAAAAAGAGCTGGAGTTTGTAGAAATTGTACAAATAAAGAAAAAAGAAAAGTCCATGCTGGGCAAATAGAGAAATAAAAATGTAGGTGAGAAGCTCTCAGTCTAGTGTGTGTGTGTGGGGGGGGGCATTGTCTTGCAACCATCCCAGACCCGGTAGGAGGTTCATCATCGGTTCAAGCAGTTTCTTTGTCTTTGCCCACCTTCACACTATCCCTCACACTCCACCGCTCCACACCACCACCCCAGAGTCTCCAAGACGCTAGCTTTATACACCTGGTGCATCAGCCCAGATGCATCTACTTGCGCATGTCCACCCAGGCATGCGCACAGGTTTCCATCATCACAGTGGTGGGAGGGCAGAAAGACCTGATCAACCTTTTACCCTACAAACATATAGACATTATAAAGCAGCATAGTTAGTAATATATAATAGAAGTCTAAACAAGGTTTAATTGTCGCTCAAAGGAAGACATCATAGGATGGAGGAGGGAGTCATTGGCTCTTATTACAAAGTAATATATGTATAGTGATATTAGAGTAATAAATAATCATATTTTTCCCTATTCTGATTGGCCCAGCCCACATTTTGGAGTAAATTGGTGAGATTTTTATCAAGTGTCTTATGAGGTTGGCCCACTATTTTGTTTTCATTAGGTATCTATTAATTCATTCAGTATTTATTAAGTGCCTCCTTGTGCTACGCACCTTTCTAGGCACTCTGGGTACAGATATAAGTCATTCCAAACAGTCTTCCTGAAGCTTGAGTTCATAAGAAGAACAGTTATATAAATATATAAGTGTAAGAAAGTGTTATAGACACTGAGTAAAATTATGCAGTGGGTGCAGTAGAGATGCCTCAAAGAGAAGTATGGAGACAGGAAAAGCTAGAGTTGAACCTTAAAAGAAGAGTAGGTATTTGCAAGAACAACAAAGGAATGGCATTGCAGGCAGAGATAGATGGATGAGCAAAGGCCTCGAAGCACAAAGTAGACTGGTGTGGTGCAAACATTGCCCCAGTTCAGCATAAGTTGAGGGAGGGAGAGGAAGGGGTTGAGATATGAGACAGGGGAGCTAAATATGAATTAGATCATGGAGAATTATATATGTTGTGTTTTGGAGGGGGAATTTATCCTTTAATCCAGGGTAGCAACATAATTTGCTTTCAAGGAAAATGCCTCTGGAAATACTATGACGGGTGGATTTAGGAGAGGTATGCCTGGAAGCAAGGAGACCAGATGAGAGACCTGGACTAGAATTGTAACAGTAAAGACAGAGGAAAGGGGACAGAGAGTAAAGGATATTTTGAATGTAAAATCAAAACAAATAGATGCCTTATTGCATGTGAACACCAAGGAAAAGGGAGAAGTCAAAAAAGATTTTCTGGTCTCTGATTTTGGGGCCTGGCTAGATGGGTAAAACCATCCTCTAAGGGAGGGAGGGACAGGGCACAAAGGGCAGGACAGAATGAGGGACTAAATTTGGGGTATTTTGACTTGAATTATCTCTAAGATATCTAAGTAGAGGTGTCTGGGCTAAAGATACAGAATGGATTTAGTCAGTCTAGGTAGAATGTATATAGTGGGAAAACTTGTGTGACAGACATTTAAGAAGTGAGAAGAAGAGGAGAATCCATAAAGTAGACAGAAGAAAGTGTGATCATGAAAAGTAGGAGGAAAACAGGGGAGATGGGTCATGGGGCCCAAAAGAAACTTTAAGGCAAGCATATAAATGAAAAGCACCAGATACAAGATAAGTATTATAAGAATCAAAGAATATTTGACCAATCAGAAGCTTCTGGCACTTAGAACAGTACTCATACACTGTTTATGAGCATATAAGGAAATATAAAGCTAATTATTCTTCCTTGTTCCATTATAGGTTAAACCAAGGATCTTCAGAAGAAAATTAGGAGAGGTTGACCAGTAGGCAGAGTAAAACCATGAGCTGGACGGACCCAGACCTACAGCGAAGTACAGCTGATGGTTATTAGGGCACCTGGTGGTGGGGGAGAAGCCTCTAGGTTTCCTCTCACTATTAACCTAGATGCCATCTGCACTCTCTCCCCATCTGCACAATGGGCACTAGGGAAAGAAATCTAGACCCAAGAGACTTCCTTGACAGTTTTAAGTAAGGACCATTTCTAATTAGCAATACAAAGCTTCCCAAAAGGGAATTCCTAAATCTTAAGTGTAAGCGTGATGTGATGCACACAGGAAGCAAAATGAGTTTCCTAGAGTCAATACATTTGTATAAGTTTGAACATATATAAACCTCGGAACAGATAGAAAGATTTAAACCTACTTGACTTCAATAAACATAATTTTGGGCAAAAAAGACTTCCAGATGCTGGCTGAATGACTTCTGGAGAGGCTCCCTTTTTGGCTAGGACTAATTACTCATTATTCAAGGATAGATTCTTATCCATAATATAGTGGGATATGTAGCCTGGCACAAAATTCTAGCTCTTAAATCAGGTTCTACTATTTTAGTGATCTTTTTTTCCCCCATTTGGCATAACTCCCTATTACTTTTTCAGTTTCTCTAACCTCTTAAATTGCCACTGTGGATATTTTTATGCAGCAGTTAGTTACCCTGTCCTCCTTTTCTCAAAAGGATATTGCAGGTGGATAACCCATTTCATCAATCTTTAGTTCAAAACTGAGCAGGTACAGAAAACATCTATGCTCCAGGACTCCAGACAAGCAATGTTTTGGTTGTTAGAAATGGGACTAAACTTGGATGGAGTCTTAACATCATAGGAAGTCCCTTATTGTTTCTCTTGTGGAAGAGTATGGGGACATCAAAGGATCCTGTGGCCAAGCCCATCAAAGCTTGGTTTGGACCACAATAGAAGGTCGCTGTGTCTTGAGTCTATAGTAAACAGGTCTCTAAGAATAAAGAGAGATGACTGACTCACTCTCCAGAAAGGCTCTGGCACTTTATTAGATCTGTTTCCTTACCATGCAACCATAGTTTGCATGTAGGGGAAAGAAGCAAGAAAGAGTAGGGTTTAGTCAAATATTGCAAATCCATTTAATCAAAGACCATCATCCAGCAATAACTTTGGACTGGAATTCCTAAGATAACCTAAATTCTAATTTTAACTTTGCCCCCTAAATGACTTGGAGAAAATGACTAAGTAGTTTATTGCCTCAGTTTCCTCTTTTGTAATCAAGTGAACATTTTAGAGATTTAATCAAAGAATCACGGCATCACATAACATCAGCCAAGGGCTACACACACATACATTTTATCATTAATGAATCACACAATTAGAAATCCATATATTTGCAAGCCACAGTAATTATTTTAATGACAACAGTGATGAATCGAATAGGTTCATTCTTACAGTAAGAGATGCAATTCAGACGAGAGTCAAATGCATACGGTCTTTCCTTAGTCATATCTCTTTACTTTTTATCATTTATTCTTCACAAAATTCCAGGGCCCATGATCTCATATTAATGGCATTAAGCTTGAACAGCTTGGAGGCCTCCCTGATGGTACAAGGGGTTACACTACGAAGCTACTGGCAGCCACTGCAGCATGAGTTCTAGCCCCCACTAGGGAGCTGACCCATATGGTGTAGCAGAACTCTTGTCTAGTCCTCTGCTCCCCTCAGCAGTGTATTTCAGTATACCTGTCTGTTCTGCTCCCCACTCTGTCTCTGGTGAATCCTCTCACCCCCTGCACCTCTGGCCTACACCTCAGCTCTTGTATGTGTAAATAAGTAAGTTAAAAAAAAAACTTGAACAGCTCAAAACTGTCTAATAATATTTATCATCAATTACAATTAATAATGGATCTAAGTCTGCTAATAGGACAAAATGGGAACAGAGGGCAAGCGATTTGGTTCACTTTAGTTCACTTATGCCAATTAGGTAAAAGAAAAAATAATTTGACTAAGGTACTGTATAATTCCACTTATTTAAAATTCAAAAACAGGTACTATTAACTTATGTTGTTAGAAGTCGGAATAGTAATTACCTATGAGGTGGTAGTAACTGGGGGGGACCATGAAGGGAGTTTTCAGGGTGCCAGTCCTGTTTTGTTTCTTGATATGCCTGATGATTCCATGGGAGTATTTTGAAAATTCCTTGAGCTGTACACTATGTGCCTGTTGTTTCAGAATGTATGTTATACTTCAATAAAATTTGCAGGGAAAAAGCGATATGAAAGCAGAAGAGGGCACTGACAAAAATATATTTTGGCTACAAATCTCATCCTGGTTACTATCTTAGACATAAAGCCTACGTAAGTGCTGCAAAATTTACTGACTCAAGTATGATTTTCCTGAATCTCTGTAGGGAAAAAAGCCATATGTGAATCATAGATCACTTCTTAAAAGCAATAAAAAGCCATCACATGTTAACTGTCAGATATCCATGTGAATGATAAAAACCTTTTAAGCAATTCTACTTTCCACTGTCCTAATGTCGTCCTAAAGAGGAAGCTGACAAACCTGATCCTATTAACCAAAGTCTACCCCTCCCCTATCACATCTTAGAGCATAAGAGTCTGACTTTTGTCAGTCAAAGGTCGCTCAGAAACTAGCAAAGCTGATGGCCACTGAGAAGCTACATGCTCCCTGGCATAAACTGCAATGTAGGTTAGCTCGGGGTGGCTAGCTGTGTGAACTGAGCAAAGGCACGTCACATCTCTGGGTCAGTTTCTTCTCTGAGGGAATAAGTTTGTTGTAACACCTCAGTGCGTATTAAGCATCAGTGAATTACTATCTTATTACCTATTGGAAAGCGATATTTGGAAATGATTAGAAGCATAAAAGATGGGCATTAAATAAACTGCCCAACTATCTGGAGTGTTTTCCTAGGGTTACACATACAGGGGGGCATTTAATTATTGGTGATCAAATCAGCCAAATTGACATTCCCTATGAAGGGATGCAAAGAGGGGAACTCCTGCCCTCTTCTCAGGGTCAATATCACTGACTTCATTGTGACAGGATTCTGGTGTTTTCTAACCATTTCATACCTGACCTCTTGTGCTTACAGGATGCAGTCACTGTTAGAGAAGAGCTGAATACCAAATTGAGAGCAAGTCAACCATTCACATGTTGCCTGTCACCTCACAGGAAACTGCTTAGCAGCATTTGTAAGTGCTGTCTCCCAATTTCAAGTGAATTAATGAAGGCATTTAGTCAAGGCAGTGGTTTGGCCATGTCAATTAATGTGGGCTTTTGAGACTTCTGTAGTGACACTTATTCAATCTGGAGGAGGTATGGGGTGATACACACCAAATGGGCTTATTCTGGAAGTTCTGTGTGGGATCCACTGGGCATTACCCAGCAGCAAGTGTGGCACTTTCATACTAGCTGATTGCAGTAAAGGTCTGTTCACCAGGGAACATGAAAATAGCATCTTTTTCTTTTAAATGCCTAATTTCAATCCCTTGAACTGGCCACTTCAATTAGCCAGGAGACCACTGCATAATACATATTGTCATTGTCACCTCATTGGGCGAATTTTAACACCCACTACCTGCAAACACTGTACCACACTCTTCCATACATCATTTTACAACAACGTCTGAAGTAGGTATTATTATCCTCATTTTACAGGTGAGGAAACTGAGACACCAAAAGTAGCAAGACTCGAACCCAGACCTATACAATTACAGTCCTTCCATTTATCTTTTCTGGCTTCCTCAGTAGAGCCAGGAAAGAAGTTCACAGTCATGTGCTTGGTTTTTAGCAGTGAATCCCATGGAGGGGATAACATAACACTAAAGGTTTTAGAATAAGAAAACACAGTTGACAGTAAAAGCAAAAATTAAAAACAAACCAAAAAAAATCTAAATTTGAAAAATTTACTTTGGTAAATTTTACTTTAGTTTCAAAGTAAAATAACACCCCAAAATATGGATGAGAGAAATTGAATGGTACAAAAGGGAGCAAGAATGTGCCAGGTATTTTCAAGAATCAAGTTCTGACATTCTCCAAAAAGCAGTTGTAACCATTAATGATTCCTTTACCGAGAATACTGAGTCACAGGATTGGTTTCTAATCTCTGTTCCAACAACATTCTTGGAGAAGTCATTAAATTTACTCTGCTTCATTTTATCCATCAATAAAATAAGAATAGTTAATAAAGTGCATCTAGCCCACAGATATGTTTTCAATAACAAGTCATCTTATAACAGCAACAGCAACACTTTGAGATCATATAAGAAAAACCACTGCAGTGACTACATGGCTATTTCCACCAATGCCGAGGAATTACTCATATATGGAAAACGGAAAATCCCAGATAATCATCCAAGCAGGTCTAGGGTTAGGGTCCCGAGGGGCTGTAGCCCCCATCTAAGAAGCAAGAAGTGGTTCTTGAATGGCAAAATGCAAGAGCCCATCAGAGAAATCTCAGGGTCGTGACCAGCCATGATAAGGCTATAGTGACTCACCTGTACTCAACACACATACATTGAGCACTTGATTTGGACTAGATCTTAAATCCTGTGGGTTCAATAATAAAGCTGGCCAGCCCAGGTACTGTGCAGTGGGCCCTATGATCTACTGTCATCTCCAGCCTGGGCACAATGCTCCATGTAGGAGAGGATCCTGGAAAAGGGTGGTCTGAAAATCCTTCTCAAGCTCCATACTACTGTTAAGTCTGCCTCCCATGTAGATGTAGTTCTTCAGTTCCCTCCAGCAGCCTCTGAGCACAGAAGCACAGAAATGTGCGTACACACACACTCACAAACACAAACACACACACAGGTTCTATACTGCTGTATTAGGTTATATCTATTTCAGATTGCTCATTTGTAGGAAATGAAATCTTCATATTTGTTTCTTCTGCCTTTCATTAGACTGCAATAGACAGCTCACTCCTTAGGAGAAGCCTACTGTAAACCCATTTTGGCTGGTCTTCCTCGTGAGCTCCTGCCAAGCTGGTAAGAAGCTTCCCGGTGACTCCATCTTAGCTGGATTGCCTGCAGAGCCTCACACTGTACTTAGGGTGCATCTTGGGGGGCCTCTAAAACAGCTTAGCAGGGTGTAGGGAGCAGAGAGTATACTGATGAAGGGTGCTATGTCTCCAAGGGAAGGCAAAGCTTAAAAATATCTCATGTGCTCACACACAAATCTATGAACATATGTATATATGAAAAGTGAAGAAAAGCAGGAGCATATTCATTTATTTATAATCTCACACAAAACTGCTACCACCAAGACATAATTGTAGTGGTATTTCCCCTCCACCCTGTCCCTCTGTCCCTACCTCTTCAAGACCTTTGGTGGCTTTTGCTCCCCTACCTCTTCTCCCCTCCCCAATGCAGGCTGTCTCGTATACACATTTTGACCTGATTTTAATTCCATCTGGTCAAACATGCTGGGAGGAGGGGAAGGAAGCAGGAAAAGCACGTTATGATTTGCCACTGAGGCTAGACCTAGGCACTTGAGTCCCAGCTACCCTCCCCCACCCCAGGGTGATCCAGTGGTGAGAGAGACATGGAAAGCACTAGCTCAAACCCTGAGAGCTCCCGAAGCCAGAGCTGCCTACAAACATTTCTGAGCATCTACAATTTGCAGTCTCCATCCATCTGCAGCTCATGTTGAGGTGCCCTGTAAGCTCCCCAGTACCTCCAGGAGAGTCATTTATTCCTGTCAATATGTGGGGTTATTCTTCCTAGCTTCAGCCCTACGGAGTCTCTCTTGACTCTTTTCTCTTTCTCTTCCAGGTCCTCTCCTTAACTCTATTCCTTCTTGACCTTGACATCCCAGTAATAGGCTCCCTCCCATTCCTGGCAGTCTGGCAAAGGCAGTGAGAAGCAGGTCCCCTTCAACTGGGGCAGAGGAAATGAAGAGCAAAGTGACAGGGGAAGAGACAAGCGACAGAAAGTGCTGGAAACATCCACTGCCATCTCCTAGTACTTCACAGCATAAGAGCAAGTCCTCTTCACGCCCAACTGGGGAGAGCAGCCCAGCCCCCAGGTTGCAGAGACGTTTTGGCCAGTCACCTTCAGTGATTTCAACTCTGCAGAGGGGAAAACCTGCAGAGGGCCAGGCCCTGGGCAGCCACAGGAGTTAAGGTGGGGGATTATGGACTGTTTGCAGGAGAGACAAGACAGACTTTGCAGATTTTTCAGATTAGCCCACAAACAGAACAAAATAAAACCAAACATCCAGCTCTCTTTTGAGAGAGGGGAAGAAGCAGGCTCTCAGTGACCTTTATTTGGGCCAAGACTGCTTTGTCTCAAGGATACTGAGCACGCCCAGGCAGCTGGGGAATACCGTATCAGCTCCCCACCTGGGCTGTGGGATTCCTTTTCCACCCCTAAAAATTGCTCTTTTTAGTAATTCCGTCTCTTTTAGCTCTTTTCCTTATTCCCCTTTGTTCTTCTCAAAGATAAATAAACTCTCCAGTTTTCTAAACTCTTAGCTCCAAGAGAAGCCAGCAGACTTGCAGATTGGTGCCTGCACTTTGGGTGTGCTGGAAGGAGGGGAGGGTTTCTGACACTGACAGGTGTTACGCAGGTCTCAGCCTTCTGCTTTACTTGGGGGGGTAAGGGGGGGCACTTACTTGGCAACCCCTCCCCCAACTGGCATTCAGCAACCCTGAACAGTTGCTCCTGGCATAGCCCACAAACGAAATCTTTCTTGCCCAGCTGCTTCTACAGAACTGCAAAGTTGTTGGGGAGAAGGGACGGTCCAGGGTGGGGGTAGGGTTTAAGGGGAGATGGGACCCAGGACTGAGAAGGAAAGAAGGGGAGAGGTACTCGCAATCCCTTGGGGGTGCGCTCCTCATCACCCGTCAGCTTCACTTACCATCTCAGTGTAGGCATCCTTGCTGAGCCGGGGGGTCAACTTGATAGTCCCCATGAAAACAAAGAAGAGTCCCAGGGCCACCGAAAGGGCCACGACAGTTATGGTTCTGGGGGATGCCATGGGTCACCAAGGCAGGTCCCAACTAATCCTTCTGTTTTGCGCACTCTGTCTGTCTAAGGCGCAAGCAGTTAGTACAGAGGGAGCAAGAGGGACGCTGCGGAGGCAGCAGGCAGCTAGAATGACAAAGGAGAGGAGGGAGCTCGAGAGAAAAATTGAGAGATCGAGATTCAACCTCTCACTACAACAATCGCTGGGTCCTAATGCCCTACCCTTGCTCCTCACTGGCCCAAAGCATAGTAGCGAAGTTAAGCGGAGCCCCGAACTGAGATGGAAACTTCCTCTTAATTGGGGAGAGGGGTAGGTTAAGTTCAAGGTGCTGCTCCAGAATGAGGGCTTCGTGGACACTTTCCTACCACTTCTCACTAGGTGTATTTTTCAGCTCTTCGCCTTCTAGTTATTCATTCTCTCTCTCCCCCACCTCTCTCTTCTTTTCCTTCCCCTCCATCCAAATATGAATCCTCAGAGTTGCTGCTTTCTGCAGTTTGTAAAGCTCAAGGATAAAACTGAAAATTTGTCTCACTTGATTGCTGTCAAAGAAGGCTTTGACTTGGTCTTCTTCAAAAAACGTTTACTAACCAAGTGACTAATGCCAGAGTTTTAAATTGGCTTTTGAGACCTTCCATGCATTGACTTCTGCCTCTCTTGGAAAGTTTATCTTCCAGTAACTCCCCTGGCCTCACACACCTGAGCTTCCCCACCTCCCCTTCCCTTGGTCTTTCCCTTCCCCCCGACTCCACTGCTCTTCACTTACACCCAATCTTTTCTTCAGGGTCACCTCCTGCATAAAGCCTTCCCTGATCCATTAGCAAGTGGAGATCATTTTCTCTTTCTTCTGATTTTCTAGAACAACCAACATGTATCAGCCATCTATTGAGTGTGGAAGTCTGCCCTCTAATTTTGTTAGCTCATTTAATCTTTATAACAACAATGTGAGCTAAGGCTGAGTTCCCATCTTATGGATGAGACAACAAGGAGGCACAGGGAAATTAAGTCACTTGTCCAAGAGGAGACAGCTAGTAAGTGGAGAGCCGGAATTCAAAATGAGGGAGTCATTCCAGAGCTGAGGTTCTTAACCATTCTCTATAACTTCGTTTTAACATTTTGCATCCTTAGTATGGCACTTACCTGATATTGTTAAGCTCAGTAATTACACACACGTACATGTGTGCACATAACCTTATTGAGCGGCAGTATGCATTAAGGAGGTAAAAACAGTCCTAGAGTCAGGCCCAAAAGGGCGTGAGTTCAAACCCCAGCCCTGCCACTAAATCTGTGAATTTAGATTAGACGCTTAACTTAATTTGAGCCTCCATTACTTCATTTATAAAATGTGGATGAAGATTCTGCCATAAAGATTTGTTTTAAGAATTCCATGTAAGCAAATTGCCTAATGCAGTATTTACATATACTAATACCTCAAATGATGTAGTTTTCTTCTTGTTTCTTCTACCTTCTACTCCCCTCCACAATTGGCTTTGGTTATAAGCACATAAAAGATAGGTGTTGGGTGGTAACATACATCTGGAGAGGTGTGATCCTATCCTTCTGAATCATTTACACTGTTATAAACCAATGTTACCTCAATTAAAAAGAACATAGCTTAAGCAGAAGAAACTATATATATCTTTCTTCAAGTAAAACTATTTTCAGTAAGTGCAAAATTAAAATAAAAGATAGGGAACAACTTTTACTTATGCCCTATGGTACCTACAATGCCTTGTGTGGAACGGATCCTGATAAATCTTTGTTGTTAAATGGCTGAGTGATATTTCATTGTGTATATATTTCACATCTTTTTGATCTATTCATCTCTTTTGGGGTGTTTAGTTGGTTTCCATATCTTGGCTATTGTAAATAGTGCTGCAATAAACATAAGAGTGCAGGTATCCTTTTGAATTAGTGTTTTTGTGTCCTTTGGGTAGATTCATGCCATTTGCAGAAATGTGGATGGAGCTGGAAGGGATTAGCTAAGTGTAATAAGTCAAGAAGGAAAAAGAAATATTGGATGGTTTCACTTATATGTGGAATGTAGAGATCCTGAGTGAAGGGTCAGGAAAAAGATAAAACTTCCAAGCTGACCATAAATCTGAGGCATACAACAGGGAAGGAGGCAGGAACGGGGTCAAAACAGGGAAGGGAGGGGCACAAGAATGATGGAGATGGTTCAGAGTGCTATTGTGGTAGGAGAATTACAGGGACTACACATGAGGGGAGAAATCAAATACTATTCAAAATTTAACAACCATGTAAGAAAATAAATTTAATATAAAAATTTTTAAAAAGATTAACTATCATTTGACTTTTCTGGTGGAAGAACGTAGACTTTTCTGGGCCTCATTGATGGCACAAGGGATTAAGTCTTAGTACTATGAAGCTATCCTCAGCTACTGCAGCTCCAGTTCAATAATCCCAGGCCAGGGAGCTGACCCACATGGTGCAGCAGACCTCTCCTGTGTTACCCATTCCTCCCCTCAGCAGTGTATTTAAGTAGGTCCAACTATTCTGTTCCCTACTCTGTCTCTGGCGAATCCTCTCACCCCTTGCACCTCTGGCCTGCAACCCAGCTCTTGTGTGCATAAATAAATAAATCTTAAAAAAAGAATGTAGACTCTTCTGATTTTGATTCATTCTGCACATTACTGAGTGCCTCCAATGTGCACAGAAGTGAAGGAGGCTGGAAGGAATATACAGACCAATGAAGCATGGACCAAATAGGCTTTTTGTATAACGGAGATAAAATTTGTTTAGAAAATAAAGAATTTCTTTATACATGAAAACTGAAAAGAATAAGCAAAATGAAATATTTATCCAAATGTCTTTAGGTTGACTATGGCAGTAAAATGAGCACTTAGCAAAGTCCACTCACATAATTAAAGAACTGATCCATATACACACACACACACATACACTTCTTCCTTTCAAAATATATGAACATGAGAATAATATATAGTCATCATGAAATATATAAGATACTGAATAATATAAGGAGAAAATATCTCAAGATCCAAATTTGGAGAAATAAACATAGTTAATATTTTGATCGATAAATACTTTTAATTGACCTATCTCTTAAATACCTGTGTATAAAATGTACATGAATTAATTTTCAAAATTTGATCCTGCTATAGAATCAATTTTATACCCCGCTTTTTTTTCACTTGCAACATTTTATGTCATTAGACTGTCCAGAAATATAATCTCTTAAATGATTGTATACTTCAGCATCATTTAAATGTATTATAATTCATTTATCTACTCTTCTATTGATGTTGTTGTCATGGTTTTGTTTCTGTAAGTAAAGATGTGATGTATATTCTTGTATTGATGAATATATATTTTTTCGAATTCCTGAATTTTTCCTTAGGATAAATTCCTACTTCAATGGTTCAGAATTAAAATTTTTTTCACATATATATTTAATAATAGCTTGTATTTACTTATCATTTAGAGGATGTATGCTAAGTAACTTGCAAGCATGCATCATGAGATTAGTGTTATTATTGTCTCCATTTTATGAATAAGGAATCCATGCAAGGAGTGAAGGAGCTCACCAAGTTCAGAGTAGGGTCATTACCTGTTGGGGTATTCAACTTAAGCCATTGTTTTGCCCAATTTGCTGCTGCTTCTGCTGCTGCTTTCTTTAATTCATTTAAAATATATGAATATTTAAGACTCTTGATACATATTACTAATGTGTTTTCCAGAAAGGAAATTTACTGTTCTAGTAACAATATAGGAGAATGTAGACATCACTATATAGGATTTACATTGAGAATTTCAGTGTTTTTCAGCATCAGCAATTTTATTCATTTTAAAATGTGCTGATTATTAGTGTTAGAACATATTTTCTTATATTTATTAGTTTTATATATATGTCTTCTGTTCATGTTTTTTCTGTTTTCATTTTGTGTATTGGTATTTTTGATTTATTCATAAGTGCTCTTTATATAATGCTGATAAGAGTCATGTTTTAAATACTTTTCCCAGTTTGTGTTTGTCAACAAGTTTAATGGAGTCAAATCTCATGATATATTTATGATTTTCCCCATTGCTAATATGCTTAGAAATTGCCTCATAATCTCAAGATCAAGCATTTGCCTAGTTTCTTTCCTCTCCTTTTCTCTGTTTTACTTTTCTTTTTAATTGAGATAACATTGGTTTACAACACTGTATATGTTTTGGGAGTACAAGTTTGCACTTCTTCAAATGTATGTTATCATACCATGCCCACCGCCAAAATACTAATGACCCTCCATCTTAGTCCATTGGGCCCCCTTCATCCTTTACTCCTCCTCCCCCTCTGGTGACCTCAGTTCTGCTGTCAGGATCCAAAAGTTGGTTTTGTCAATTCCTTTGTTTTGTTTCGTTATAGTCCCATGAGCAATATCACCCTGTTTTTGTCTTTCTCCTTCTGACTTGTTTCATATAGCGTGGTCCCCTCCATTTCTATCCATGCAAATGACAAGATTTCATCTTGTTTTATAGGTGAGTGGTGTTCCATTGTGTGGCTGCTCCACTTCTTCCTTATTCAGCCATCCGTTGTTGGGCATTGCCTGCAATTTCTTAAAAACAGTTATGCTTTCACTTTTTGACTAATTTTGTCCCATATTGGTTGGTGATGCTTCCTTTATTATATATAAGGTTCTTATCTTTTAGTAGGTCAGTTTCAAGGTTTTCTATTCTGTCCCACTGATTTTTTTATTCATGTGACGGTATTATAATGGTTTAAATATTATAATTTCTGTATATATTATATCTTATCAGTTTAGACTCCCATTATTACACTTCTTCAACAATTTCTTCACTAGTCTCTCCTATTTATTCTTTTCTTTTTTAAAAAAAAGATTGATTTATTTGTGCATACAAGAACTGGGGTGCAGGCCAGAGGTGGGGGGTGAGAGTATTCACCAGAGTCAGCATGGAGAGCAGAACAGGCAGATCCACTGAAGTACACTGCTGAGAGGAGGAGCGGGGGTGAGACAGGAGAGGTCTGCTGAGCCATGTGGGTCACAGCCTCATAGTGCTATGACTTAACCCCTTGTGCTACCAGGGAGGCCCCTATTTATTTTAGGTGAGCTTTAGAATCACTTTATCAAAGGTAAAATATCATTACGTTTTGACTGGATTGAATTTATCATCTAATTAATTTTTATTTATGCATACAAGAGCAAAGGTACAGGCCAAAGGCACTGGAGATGAGACGTTTCACCAGAAACAGAGTGGGGAGCAGAATAGGCAGATGGACTGATATACACTGCTGAGGGGAGCAGCGGGAGAGGCAGGAGAGGTCTGATGTCCCATGTGGTTCCCCTCCCTGGCTGGGGATCGAACTCGAGCTTCTGTGCCGAGGATGCTTCACAGTGTAGCGCTCAACCCACTACATCACCAGTGAGTCCCCTCATCTAATTAATTTTTTAAAGATTGTGTATGCATACAAGAGCTGGGGTACAGGCCAGAGTCTAGGGACGTGAGAGGATTCACCAGAGACAGAGTGGGGAGCAGAACAGGCAAATGTACTGAAATCCACTGCTGAGGGGAGCAGCGGGAGAGGCAGGAGAGGTCTGCTGTGCCATGTGGGTCACCTCCTGGCCTGCAGCAGGGATTGAACTCGTGCTGCAGTGGCTGCGGTTTGCTTCATAGTGCATTGCTTAACCCACTGTGCCACTAGGGAGGCCCCTAATTAATTTTTAAGAGTTGGTATCCTGGAAAACTTAGCTCTCCCATTCAGATATATGACATCGATTTCCATTTATTTAAATCCTGGTTGCTGAGACATAAAATAATATCATTTTTTTATGTGTGAGTGTAGAGCCTATGCATATGCATTTTTAAAAAAGCTATCACTGGGGATTTTATGCTATTTTTTGTCATTGTGAATAGATTTCTTCCCTTCCATTGTATCTTCTAACTGGTTGTTGCTGGCCTACAGGAAAACTGGTATTCAGCCACTTCTCTAAACTATTTTCTGAACTCTCTTGCTAAATCTAAGAGTGTTTCAATGGATTCCCTTGGGTGTTCTCTGGATAGACAACAGAATCAGCTGCAAATAATGATGATTTTTTTTGTCTCCCAGGTTATATCTCACTTCTTTTTCACAACTCACTGTGCTAGCTACAGGTCAGCTTCTAACATTTGCCTGGTCTGGGGCAAGAGTATAAATAGAGGCCTACTTACCACATGTCAAGAAACCATGAATTGGAACACAAAAAGAAGCAAGGAAGCCAATGCTTGTTACTACTGGGCAACAATCATTGTTATGAAAGAATCTGTTACTGTTGAGGAAAGAAGATCTTGACAAGTTCATTTGTCTTTTCTCTTACTAAGTATTTCAGCTCCTCAAATTCTCCCTGTACTCCAAAGAAGTGTCTGATACCAGCACCAGCATATCCTTCTTGGTGTTTAGGCGCATCCGCCTTTCATTTCAGGTACATAGGGCAAGAGAGATGAAGTATTCCCCTTACGTTTTGGGAAGAATAGATGTTTTGGGTTATGTGTTGTGGCAGCACTTAGCACTGGACACCAAGTCACACCAGTGCCCATGTCTTCATTAATTTATTTTTACTTATCTATAATATGAGGCATCCCAGTGCAGAAGCTCTGCCTGCCCAGATCTCAGGCTCGTACTCTGACAACACTATTATACACTTTTAAACGGCACAGCATAGCTTTGTCTTCAATCGAAGAACACTCTCAGAAGACTCAAATGCCCTGTGTCAAAGGACTTTTGAAGTGCTTCACACATGTCACCTCATTTATTCCTTAAAGCAACCCCCCAAGGGCCTCCCTGGTGGCACAGTGGGTTAAGCAACGCTCTACGAAGCAAACCGCAGTCACTGCAGCACGAGTTCAATCCCTGCTGCCGGCCAGGGAGGGGACCCACATGGTGAGGCAGACCTCTCCTGCCTCGCCTGCTACTGCCCTCAGCAGTGTGTTTCAGTCAGTCTGCCTGTTCTGCTCCTCACTCTGTCTGGTGATTCCACTCACCTCCCACGACTCTGGCTTGTACCCCAGCTCTTGTATGCATAAATAAATAAATCTTAAAAAAAAAGGAACCCCCCAAAATAGGAACTATTATTGGGCTTCCATTGGTTAAGTAACTTGCTCGGTGTCACATGCTTGTATGTTCCTGAAATCCAGGTTGATCTGAAACCAAAAGCCCATTTTATTAACTATGACATTTTACTAATGCCTATTTTTTTCACTTCTCAGATTAGTGCTCTTGATTTGAAATGAATACTCTTCATCCTTACTTGGTTCTGGACATAAAATAGAATACTGGATTTTTAAACTTTAACTTGTAACTGATCTGAGATTCAATAGCTAGTTCCAACAAAGATGTAACCCTCTTTGTTGCCTGGTTGGACCTGAGAAATCATGTTCTTAATCCATCTCATTATTTATACCCACCTCTTGGATATTTATACGTTTTTGTTTAACTTTGGATGGTGACTGTGTTGGGGGTCACAGACTCACATGCTTACAGAGGGTGAAGAGTTAATATAAATGTATAAATCCAGTGAGACATGAGGCAAAAGATAGAAGGTTTTTTTGTATTGTGACCCCTGAATGCTCTAGAAATTCTGGGATAACTGCTAATGAGGTTACTACTTAGAGTTTATTCTTTCCGTGGTTCTTAAAATATGGTCTGAAGATCCCAGTTGTCTATTATTTCCTTGAGGTATTTTGTTTTTTTTTTTTAAAGATTTATTTATTTATGCATACAAGCACTGGGGTAGAGGCCAGAGGTGTGGGGAGGGGGGGGTGAGAGGATTCACCACAGAGAGCGGGGAGCAGAACAGGAAGATCAACAGAAGTACACAGCTGAGGGGAGCAGCGGGCACAGCAGGAGAGGTCTGCTGCACCATGTGGGTCCTCTCTCTGGCCGGAGGCAGGGATCGAACTTGTGCTGCAGTGGCTGCGGTCTGCTTCATAGTGCATTGCTTAACCCACTGCGCCACCAGGGAGGCCCTCTTGAGGTATTTTGTCGGCTGTTCTCTTAGAGTATTAGTGTTGTTACCTTGCTTATGGTTTGCTTTTACTTGATGTCTTATCCCAAGGTACATCATTTCCCCTATTTGTTATCTCACCAGAC
This sequence comes from Galemys pyrenaicus, assembly GCA_019455555.1. Taxonomy (NCBI): domain Eukaryota; kingdom Metazoa; phylum Chordata; class Mammalia; order Eulipotyphla; family Talpidae; genus Galemys; species Galemys pyrenaicus. The sequence goes on along the minus strand of JAGFMF010011853.1, from coordinate 2,571,915 downwards.
AAGGGAGGGCACCGGGGGTCCTCAGTCCCATCCCAACCTCTAACACAGTCAGCTAAGCTGGGAGCAAACCAGCTCCTGTTCTCTGCTCCACCGGCTGGAAGATCAGAGGGATGGGCCAGAAGGCCCTGCTCCCAGGCTGGGAAGGGGCTCTTGAGACCCTCTAGTCAAGATTACAAAGAGGACTCTGTAGACACTGGTGAGGGAAGGCAAGAAGTCAACATTTTTTTATTGATTGGCAAAAGAGGAAGGAAAGAGCTCTGGGGTGACGTCTCTGGGTCTGAGAAAGACTCTCTAAGGGGCTGGGCATGGGGTCTACATAGGTTTTAGCACTGAGGTTTGAGAACAAAGAAATTCAACTTGCTTGAAAAAGCAAGGAGAGTGGGCTTGGCTAAACCCCAATTTTTTAAATGAAAATATAATGGTTTATTTTTAATGATATAAATGATTTTTATTTTTTCCCTTCTTTTTTTTATTTTATTAATTATATTCGACATAATTTGTATTCCCCACCATTCCACCCGTGCACCATCACCTCAGTCCTTTGTGCATTTTCTGCCCTCATCCCCGTTTTTGCCCTCCTCTTCTTCCCCTCCCCCCATTGTCTCTTTGGTTTATCTTGGCTTTTTGGTCTTGTTGAGTTTTTTGTTTGCTTTTGGTTATAAATGCCCATTTCCTTGAGCTTATTCTTTGTTGTTGTTGTTGTTCTTTCATATTCCTCCTAATAGTGAAGCCATCCGATATTTTTCTCTTGCCTTCTGACTT
>JAGFMF010011853.1:2553908-2570554 GCA_019455555.1 Galemys pyrenaicus | reverse complement strand
TCCTCTACATATTTTATAGTTTCGGGTCTTACATTTAGGTCTTTTATCCATTTTGAGTTGATTTTCGTACATGGTGTGAGATAGTGGTCCAATTTCATTATTTTACATATGGTGGACTAGTTTTGCCAGCACCATTTATTGAATAAGCTGTCTTTGTCCCATTGCAGATTCTTTGCCCCTTTGTCGAAGATCAGTTGTCCATAGTTGTGTGCTTTCTATTCGGTTCCATTGGTCTGTGTGTCTGTCTTTATACCAGTACCAAGCTGTTTTAATTACTATTGCTTTGTAGTAGAGTTTGAAGTCTGGGAGTGTGATACCTCCATTCTCCTTTTTCTTAAGTAGAGCTTTGGCTAATCGGGTTTTTTTTTTTGTGTCTCCATAGGAATTTCATCAATGTTTGGTCTATTTCCTTAAAGAATTTCATTGAAATTTTTATTGGTATTGCATTGAATCTGTAGGATGGTCATTTTGATAATGTTGATCCTTCCTATCCATGAACAAGGGATATCTTTCCATTTCTTTTTGTCCTCCTCTATTTCTTTTAACAGTGTTTTATAATTTTCTCTGTATAAGTCTTTTGTTTCTCTTGTTAGGTTGATTCCCAAGTATTTGATTTTCTTGGTTTCAATTGTAAAGGGTATATTTTTCCTGATTTCTTCTTCTTCAGATTGGTTGTTTGAGTATAGGAAGGCTACTGATTTTTGTTCATTTATTTTGTATCCTGCTACTTTACTAAACTGGTTGATTGTTTTAATTAGATTTTCTCTAGAACCTTTAGGGTTTTCCAAGTATATTATCATATATCTGCAAATGATGATAGTTTTACTTTCTCTTTCCCAAGTTGGATTCCTTATATGTCCTTTTCCTGTCTTACTGCTCTGACTAAAACTTCCAGTACTATGTTGAGTGGGCATCCTTGTCTTGTTCCTGATCTTAAGGGGATTGCTCTCAGTTTTTCCCCATTGAGGATTACACTTGCAGTAGGTTTGTCATAGATATAAATGATTTTTAAAGCTGTTACTTTTGTTCACAAACTTTTATTGTTTTTCTTTATTTATATATATTTGACATCAATTGTGGTCCCCATTTCCCACCACCATTTCATCAGTGCACCGTCACCTCAGTCCCTTGTGCTCTTTCTGTCCTCATCCCATTCCCTCCCCCCACACACAAAGTGTTTCTGATTTGTCCTTGTCTTTTTGTTTTTGTTGTGTTGTGGGTTTTTTTTTTTCATTGTTATTATTCTTTTCCTTGGTCCCTTATTTGGGTCCCTTATATTTCTTCTAGAAGTAGAACCATCCAGTATTTTTCTTTTGCTTTCTGACTTATTTTGCTGAGCATAATCCCTTCCAATTCTATCCATCAAACCCCTATTTTTATTGCTGAGTGACCATCTCATGGAGGCTGCCGGCCTCCAGCTCCAGGTCGGACCGGTCTAGTCTCAAGGTTTGTGACTCCCTCTTTCTTCTGGGATGTAACTCCATTTTCTTGCCTCATGACAGACAACTTGATAGGCTGTGAAAAAAACAACTCAGGAACACCCAGGCTAGGGGGAAGTGAGTAAAACAATGAGCCAATGAAATTTATAACAGCAGGTGTCCAGATTGGAAGTCATGTTTTTTTAACCAACCCTTTATCAACCTGTGGGGAAAGCAAATGAAGTGGCAAAATCTGGTAAGTTTTTCTTTCAGTCCTGGCCTGTCCTTATCCTAGGACCCTTTCTTTCTCAGTTATGGAAGAGGTTAACTGTGACATATACTAGAAAGACACATGTCAAGTACTTTGCTTTGTCAAAGTGATCCCAATAGAAAGACTGTGAGATCTACAGCTAATGAGGTGCAGTATTCACACCTCCCACTGGGTCACAGCCTCATGACATGCTCTGTTGGCTGAAGTGGGATTCAAGACTAAGACCATCATCTCATAAGTAGCAGAGGTATAAATGGAGTGTGCCCAGCAGCAGAGACTATTTTGAGGACACTTATTTATTATTTTTAGTTTGAGTTTCTTTATTTTCTTACATCATTGTTCATTTTTGTATAGTATTTGATTTCTCCCCACAGGTGTAGTCCCCACAGTTCTCCCACCACTATAGCATCCATGAGCCATCACCACAGTCCCCTGTGCTCTTCCCCCCACCCCCTCTGTATGCCTCAGACCTATGGTCAGCTTGCAAGTTTTGTCTTCCTGACGCTTTGCTTGGTTTCATTATATTCCTCCTATAAGTGAAACCATTTGACATTTTTCCTTTCCCTTCTGACTTATTTCACGAGCATAATCCTTCAAGCTTCATCCATGTTGCCACAAATGAGTTTATCCTTTTTGATTGCTGAGTAGTATTCCATTGCGTATATATACCACATGAATATACCACATCTTCATGATCCAGGCATTTATTTTGGGGCACTTGGGTTATTTCCATATCTTAGGTATTGTAAATAATGCTGCAATAAACATAGGAGTGCAAGTTTCCTTTCGAATTACTGTTTTTGTGTCCTTTCAGTAGATTCCTGGTAGTCAAATAGAAGACACAAAGAAATGGAGAGACATTCCCTGCTCATAGATCAAAAGAATTAACATTATCAAAATGGCCATCCTACCAAAAGCGAGCTATAGGTTGAATGCAATTCCAATAGAAACCTTAACATTGGCTGGCATTAGAATCACCCAGAAATGTGTTTTTAATGCTTGAAAGTAGGAGCTATCTGCAGATATTCTGATTTAACTGGTTTGACTGAGTTGGCATCCTGGCACTGGTGTTTAAAAAAAAAACTTCCAAGTGATTCTTGGAAATCACCAATAAAGAGGGTACCCAGCTTTGTTGCCTTAAAATGCAGCAACCTCTGCAATATCTCAGATAACTACAAGGCACATGTTGGGAAAGGAATGAAAAGTAAAAGGAAAAACAAAGTAATAGTGGGGTGACTGTTATGTTTAACCTGTGCCTCTCTCTGTCTACTGTAGGTGACAGATGTTCTTTATGAGGCAGGTGTGAACAACACACCCTAGGAGAGCTTGCGCTGTAATAAGTCTTTCCTCAGCTTTGCAGGTGGTGCTAATGGAGACCCTCCACAGCATCACTGGATGTGTCACTTATATCAAAATTCCAACTGGCAGGTAGCTCTATATGGCAAGTACTACCCTTCAATTTTAACTCTTTCAGTTACTTCCAAGTGAACCAGGATGACACTGTAGAGGCAGCAGGATTTTTTTAGCTGTCAGAACTAAGTTAGAAACCAAACCTAACCCAGGATATGTGCAGCTTTTTCCAGAAATAGTGTTTGTTGAGCATTACCTATTGGTCTTGGAGAGGGAGAGGCAGTAACTGGAATCTGCAGATCAGAACAAGCCCAGGATCCCAGAGCACTGAGCCATAAAGGAGACTGCAAACCCTCTGCACTGCATTACAAGGTAGCTCCTCCGCCCTTGACCAGAGACACAGAGCTACAGAGTGTGCATGTCCTTGCACTCCTGCAACATTAGCATCAGTGTTGTTTGTGAACTTGCTAGAAACACCAAATGTAGAGTCTGCCCTAGACCTACTGAGTCAAAAGCTCTGGAGATGGGCCCCATCAATCTGTGTTTTATCGACAACCACCCCCCCCACCCCCGCCACCAGGGTTTATTGAACATAAACCCTAAACTTTGAGAACTGCTGGTTAAAAGTAAAGTGATTACAAGTGGTGAAGCAGGCATCATCCAGCTGATTTCAAGTTCTGGTTCTACCACCTAGCAAAGTAGTTGATCCCTCCCTAAGGCTCAGTTACCTCATTTGTAAACTCCAACTACTGGTTTTCTCTATGTGAAATAAGTACCCCTGTGGGATAACAGACATAGAGCCCTGAGCACAGTGTGAGACACAACGTAGGACTGAATCAATGTTGGGATACTTATAATAACAACAACAATAATAGCGGTAACTATTATTATTATAGAGGAACTACAGCTGTAATACAGTACAGAGGGTTTGTGTTTTCTTTATGGCTCAGGGTTCTGGGAGCCTAGGGTTTTCCAATCTGCAGATTCCAGTTACTGCCTTATTGATATTAACCATTATTATTATATTAAATCAGTTCCAACATGATTGGATTCCTTTGTGGAAAGTCCTAATTATAAGATCAGAAACCAAGTAGTATGTGTTAACTCAGAGGGGACAGGGCAGAAAGTATTTCATTTGCCAGTTTCTTCTCAGAACCATGGAACATGAAAGTGTGTCTGTGAGTGTAGAGGTACCTTAAAAGCAATCTGGTCCTACCATCCACTCCATCCAATGATGGCCCTTAAACGAAATACAAGGCCATAACATCAGGAAAGAAAGTAGAGAAGAGTGTCTTTATTATTAAGGGTTTGCTAAGACTGGTTATTTGGAGAGGAATGAAATTATAGGTTCTAGGTAGCTGTAATATTTGTGCCCTTGGAACTGAGCCCCAGGCATGAAGGCGAGGTTCGTATACTGATGGCTTTCCATGTGGAGCAGGACATGGGATAGATGTTTCCATGTTATTTTTCTGCGTCTACTTCTAACAGATGAAGCACCAATATTGAAATGATGTTAACACTGAATTGCAAATTGCAACAATATAAAAAGCAAAGGGTTGGAACCTTATTAAGTGAGAAAATGAACATCAGCACTGGCCATATAAATGCAAAGTAGTAAATACCTTGTTACCCTAGAAACGGGAACATAAAGATAGCTAGGTAGTTTGGTGACAGTTTCCAGGGTAATTCGTCCCACATATAACATAAGAACTTTCTTATTCTGTTAACTCTGTCTATATCACTAGACCTTCACCTGATATTCACTATAACCTCTCTCTCCCAAAAGATCCCCTTTCTGACTTCCCTGTATTTGTAATGGCAGTGCCATTCTCCTAAGTACTGTGGCCAAAACCCTTTGCTGTTTATCAGTGAACAGGAGGCCCTCCCAAAGTAATGTATATCTCCAAAACTAAGAGATACAGTTTAGAAAAAAAGACAGATAAATTAGGAAATGATAGACTCTTCAGTTGATATTTTTTTTAAAAAATGGGCTCACAGTGTATGAAATTAGCCATCTGCGACTCTCTCCCCTGAAGCGACTTCTTGTAAATATAATTCGTAGATATACTGCAGATGAGATTAAGATGCTTCCCAATATCTCACCTGGGAACTACCAACCTAGAATGTAATTCATGTAAGATGAGCTGTTACCTTGGAAACTGACATGTAATGAGGCTAGGAGGCAGGTAATGTTGTAATGACAGAAGAGTCTGGTAACTAGTTAGAGGTGATGGAAAAACAGAACATTGGAGAGTCACTGTTCATCCAACACTGTTCCAGTTATAGGAACACTGGTCTGGTAGACATGTTACAAATAACCCAAATAGCTCCCTCAAAATCATTCAGCTCTGTGTGTTCAAATGGCATTTTGTTTTCGTAGGTTCATTACTAATGAGTGGGTATGACCCTAGATGGGAGATAAGAATACTTTAGTCACTAGACACTATATTCCTCACTGGAATTTGGCTTTATGTAAGTTAGTGCTTTAGAGTCTAATCACTTCTGTGAGAGCTGATAAAATCTAGTTGTGTTTCAGAGTATGGACTCTGGTGGGGGGGGCATCCATGATATTCATCAATTCACCTTTTTCTCTGAGATTTTACTTTTTTCCCTCATTGTCAATATAATGCAAGTCCATTGTATACAAATTGGCAAGTCTGGAAATGGAAAACAGCCAGTGAATTACCCCCCAAGACCACTATCTTGAGGCAGCCATTGTCAATAGTGGATCCCTCCATGCCCCCTTTACATATTTAAGGGCATGCTGAGTGCACAGTTCTTTTTTTCTTTATTTTCTTGTATCACTGTTCTCCCTTCAGGTGCAGCCCCTGTAGTTCTCCCACCACCACAGCACTGTAGTTCCTTGTGCTCTCCCCTATCCTGCCACCCCCCCCACACACTTGCTGTCTGCAAGTCTATGGTCAGCTTTCAAGTTTTGTCTTTTTTTCTTGATCCTTTTTTTGTTTCTCTATGCTCCACCTATAAGTGAAACCATCTGATAGTTTTCTTTTTCCATCAAAGAACTGGGGTGCAGGCCAGAGGTGCGGGGGACAGGGTGAGAGGATTCACAAGAGACAGAGTGGGGAGCAGAACAGGTGGATTTACTAAAATACACTGCTAAAGGGAGCAGCGGGTGAGACAAGAGAGGTTTGCTGTGCCATATGTGGGTCAGCTCCCTGGCCAGGGGCTGAACTCAGACCACAGGTCACAGTGGTGATAGCACTGAGATTTAACCCTTGGGCCACCAGGGAGGCTTGAGTTTATCTTTTTTGATCACTGAGTAGTATTCCATTGTGTATATATACCACAACTTCTTGATCCAGTCATCTATTTTGCAGTATTTAGGTGGTTTTAATATCTTAGCTATTGTTAGTAGTGAACACACAATTATTCATCCTGCATTTCCACTGAAGGCTGCCTTCTCTACATATTTTCACAGCATCACAAACTTTTCAAAGATATAATTGTAAGTTGAATTTTTACTGAAATATGAAATACAGACAGAAAAGTACATCAGGAGTACAGCTTGATGAATTTTCACAAATGAGCACACCTGTAGAACCAGCATCTAGATGAAGACAGAATATTATTAGAACCTCAGAAGCACCCTCTTAACCCCTGCCAAGCAGTCGTCACACCAGAAAGGTAATGTCAACCTGACTTCTAACATGAGTGTAATTTTTAGTGGCTTTGCAACTTTGTTTTATGTAACCATTCCCTATTTTTCTGATGTCCCTTGAAAATGCTTTTCTTTTATAAACTGTGAGACTCTTTGGGCATGTACTTTTGTTCACATCTCTATTTCTTTTGACTAGATTTCTAGAGGTGGAATTTCTGGGGCAAATGGTATGAGCATTTAAAGGTTTTTTTTTTTTTTATTATTCTACTTGCCTTCCAGGAAAGTTGTAGCAATATATAACCTGGTAGGGCAGGGTGTGAAAGCTTTTGCCTCTTCGTCCATGATATGCTTTTGAGGAATATCAGTTCTTTTTTTAAGATTTTTTTTTATTTATGCATACAAAGCTGGGGTACAGGCCAGGGATGTGGGAGGTGAGAGGACTCACCAGAGAGACAGTAGGGAGCAGAACAGGCAGATCGGCTGAAATACACTGCTGAGGGGAGCAGCGGAGGAGAGGTCTGCTGTGCCATGTGGGTCCCCTCCCTGGCCGGGGATCGAACTCGCGCTGCTGTGTCGCCAATGCTTCACAGTGTGGCGCTCAACCCACTGCGCCACCAGGGAGGCCCGGAATATCAGTTCTTTTTTAATCTTCACCAACTTGGTGGGTAAAAAATTATCCAGTTGATAGACTTCACATGTTTTATCATTTGTGGTGAGAGAGGACAAAGTACTTTTTGACCAATTGTGTTTCTTTTCCTGTGAGTTTTCTCTTCCTGCCTTTGTGAAGGTCTCTGTTGGGGTCCTTGTGTTTTTCTTATAAAAGCTCTTTATGCAATAAAATTAATGGCTCTTTGTCATACATGTACATACTTTGTTTTTCTGTCATTAAATTTGTTAATTATATTTTTTACATGGGAATTTATGTAGTAAAATCTACAGGGTGAAAGAGAATCTACAGGGTGTTTTTTTCCTACTGCTTTTCAGCTAGAAAATTCTCCTAAGTCCACATCTCAGATGCATACTCATCTATATTTTATTCTAGGGCTTTTATGATTTGCTTTTTTGTTTTGACCTTCAATTAATTCATCTGGAATTTCAGAAGATGCATGTAGTGGGGGCTCAGATTTTAATGGGTATCACGTGGGTTGCTTCTCACAAAACCCAGATATCCCAGAGCCCTACCAGCTGAGATTTTTGATTCCTTAGGTTTGGGATGGGGCTCAGCAACCTGAATTTGTTACAATCACCCCAGCTGATTGCTTTGCAGATTGGCTTCTGACCATATTTTTGAGAAACTTGCAGAGTGTAATGCAGCCTGCCTTATACAGACTCAGTACCTCCCTCAGCTCCTAGGTCACTATACCCTAAAATTCATCCTATGTACAGAAATATCTCATGAAAAATTCTTTATTAACTGCCTATTATCATTGGAAACATTTTAACCCTGTCATCCTAGCACTCCTGACCCTTCATCATCTTTACCCATTCATCTATTCACCCAGATCACCAATGACGCCCATCCTCCCAGATCTGCTCCTTTGCAGGCATCATACACACAGTTTTTCAAGCTGCAGATCTCACCTCTTCCTAGATTACTTAAATCCTATGCATTCAACACAATTTCCTTCCTTCCCTGACTAGCAAGGTGACACGTGGCTATCCTAACATTACCAAAGACCAGTGGTGTGTATTGTGATGTTATGAATTTTGTCATCCTGTCAAGTCACACAATCTCAGGAGCCTGGTCTGTGTGTTTATCCCTTAGCTTCTAAGGTAGTCCAGGGTGCAAGGGTAGCACAAATGAAGAATGTGGTTAATGGAAGTGATTTCAAAGCACGTTATTTCCAAGAGCTAATGTTGTAAGTCTTATATATCTTTTCCTTAGGCCACAATGAGGCTGTTTCATACATTTTCTAGATACTTCACTTTGTTGTGATTTGTTTTGCTGATAACAAAGTTAAGCAAATGTCATCTTGATTTCTGCTCTTATTTATTTGAACAATTTTTTTAAACAATACTGCTTATCATCTGTGACTTGTTCATTGACTTTGTGGTTAAAGAGACTAAGCTTTTCTAAATATAGGATATTTTCCCTTTTACAAATGTAATGATTTCTATTTGATAGAAGAACAGATTACTTTATCAGATTAAATAAATATGAAAGGGTTAATGGCCAAGTAACTACATTCTACCTTCTTAATATCTTTTCTTACTTTATCCCTCAGCATTTTGCCTTCGCAAATGACAAACTTGCTTTAAATGAATTGCTTGAATGCTCAGAAAAGATGAGTGTGGGGATGAGGGAGGATATGCCCTTTGACTTTCAAAGTGGGATTCAATTCAATCCATCAAATATTGATTGAGTTTCTGCTCAAGCTTTTAAAATGGAAAGTAAAAGATTTCCTTTTTTTTAAAAAAAAAGGTTTATATGTGTGTATATACATGCAGTATATAAAATTATTTTTGAATGATAATAGTTAACATTTATTGAAAGTGTTAAACTTAATCTGTTCTAAGCACTTTTCATGCACTAATTTATTTAATCTATCACAACCCTATAGGGTAGGTACAATTATTATAGATTTTTTTTCAGATGAATAAACTGAGGCACTGAGCAATTACATATCGTGTCCCTGTTCTCACAGCTTTTAAGTGCTGGGTTTTCCTTTTGAAGTTTGGTGTAGCTGTCTTAATGTTTGCTGTTATTTGAGGTACTGGGTCATCTTTAATTTACTGTTGTACTCACCAGGACTAATGCATTGCCTTGCACATAATAGGCATAGTATGATTCGAATAAATGAGTAAGTGAAATATTGCCTATGAAGTGCTTTCCATTTAAGCCCAATTACTATTAAGCATAAAAATTAAGTGTCATTAAACATAGATTCACTTTACTGTAAATTGTATTCTATCAAAGCAAAATTTTTTTATAGCACAAACAATGTGTGCATCCTTCAACGTCCTTATTCATATCCCTGGGCTCTTAATCTTATAAAAATTAGAGAAATAATTGTATGTAGTGCAAGACCTGGCAAATCTACTATGGTATCTACCTCCTTCTGAGTTTTGTAGTTGATGGAAAAAAATTCTTTCCTTGAGGTTTTAGGATTCAAAATCCTCCATGGGATCCACTTAAGAAACCACGTTTACCTTGTCATAATGACATACTACTTTTTAAAAATAGATAATTTAAAAGAGAAAGAGAACGAAAGTCTGAAAAATCCTTGGCCTGGCCCAGTATAATGCAGACTTAGGAGAGGCTGCGATGTGAGGAAGTGACTCGTCCTTTGTCTCCCGATCTTGAAACCCACTAAGGATTTGCTGTCTGCAGGTCTACCTTTTTTTTTTTTGGTAGAAAGAGTTAAATCTAAAGCGCCCCAGAAACGGGTAGCACTATTGACACAGTTGTGCGAATTTCTTGTGGATTTCGAGGCTTAGCCAGCTCCACCAATGGGACGGTGAGAAGAGCAGGCGGTGGGTGGGGTTGCGGGGTGGGGGGGAGTGGAGAATGTGAACTTGCGGCAAGGAGGGCGGCGGGCAATAGGTCGGCGAGTGCTTTTGAAGGTCTTTAGAGAAGAACGCCGGGCAAAGTAGGGAGGAGGGCTCCCCAGACCTGCAGTGCGGACCTGGGGGAGCCCCTAGTACCGCCGCACCTGCCTGGGGCTGGCTGCTTGCGCGTAGCGAATCGAGGCGCGCTGCGCACCAGGAAGTGACTCTCCCCCGCGGCTGCGATCCGGGCCCTTCCCTGGTCTTATTGTTTGTCCACTCAGGTTTGTAAACGGACTTATTGGTTATGAAAGTAAGGGGGTAATTAGAGTCCGATTTAACACTTACTGTCCAGAAAACTGCTTACTGTACCAAATTGCCCACGGAGCAGGGCGTCGGGAAGACGGGCGGGGGTGGGGACCGGGACGAGCCCGACGCCGACGCCGGCGGTTCAAGGTCGAGGACAGCCCTGCGGTCGCCTGTGCTCTGACCTCTCTCTCGCTTCCAGGCCTCCCCGGCCCGCCGCCCGCCGCGGTCGGGGGTTGCCCTTTCTAGTGATTCCTTCCTGTGAACCCTCCCAGCAGACAACGGTGGGCCGAACAACCTCCCCTTCTAAAGCCCCAAGAGGGAGATAGTGGGCTGGGGAAGGGGTCTAGTGCTGGGCCAGAGGGCTGCCGTCTGGCCGCCGCAGTATACCCACTTGCGGGTTTGATTTAGCCAAGAACCGAGTCTTCGGCGAGCCCACTAAAGGAAGGGTAAACAGGGAATGGAAGCCTGACCCTGGCGTGGGAGTGAACCTTTGGCTCCAGGGAAGTCCTTGACCCTGGGCCTGCCTCAAAGTCTCCAACTTAAACTCATAGCGCCTGAAGCCAGTAGCTCTTCTAGGCCCGGAAACTTAGCCTGCTCTCCTATCTGGCAGCTCTGAACCCTGGGTCCATTCCTTGGTCCATTCCTTGGGCAGGTCTGGATTCGATGCCACACACTTTCCCTACTTGCACCCCACCCCCTTTTACCCAAGCATCTATTTAAAACAGAAAAAAAGTAAAAATTTTTAGTTTTGAAAAGTTACTTTTTTTTGTACACAAATGCCTCCTGTGACTTCAAAAAACAAAGAAACATAACTCACGTTGGCTGCTGTTACCGCGCTGCCTTGAAAAATAAACCACAGAAATTACTAACCGTGATAAAAGGCACTTTACCAGGAGTGATGACCGATGGACATCCTGAAATGGTAGGGTTCTATCTTAGGTCGTATCTGATAATTCTTCCATGTAGGAAGAAACCTATATGGATAAGGGCCCTTCTGCTGGGGACAGGAAAAGTGGCGCAGTCTTGGTGGCAGTGACCAGTGAGCAGACCCAAACCCTTACCAAAAAAAGTCTAAATGTTGTGGGGTAGGGAGCTGGCATCAAATTCCTCAGCTCCCCAAGTTTCTCCTCTGCCAGCCCCCAGCTGGGCCTGCAGCTTCCTTAATCCTTCTCATTCCCTGCCAGCTGGAGGGACAGGACCCCTCAGGGTCAACAGCATTCCCTCCCCACTGTAGTCTGAACTTTTTCAGTCGCCCTTTTCCTTCCAGCCATTCCTTATTTCTTCTTTGTCTCCTACCTCATCGTTGTTTTTCTCTCTCAGGGTTTTCTGCTTTTTTCCATATCAGATACGGACACTTGTCTCACCTTGGAAAGATGTCTATTATAAGCCACATAGGTAGTATAGGGCTGGCCTTAAGCTCACCACTGTCCAGCAGATCCTAACACAGAAAGTTTTTTGGCATGTGTTATTTTGTATGGTTTACATTTTCAAAAACATGAAATAGCATTGTATTACCTCCTGTTTCATATTTTGACAGTACAAGATTTCCCCCCTCAGGTGTGGTCACTGTAGCCCTCCCACCACCAAAGCACCCAGAGTCCTCTGCCATATCTGTCATACCTTCCCCTTGTATGTTGTTTTTGAAATTCCCACATGATTGTCTTTACTCTCACAGCACTCACATACATTGTTATATCTGACCAGTTTTGCAGGTTGGACACATTGAGACCCAAGGAGGTGACATGATGTTGTGAGTCAGAGAGTAAGGAAGGAAGTTCTCTAGGGAATGGGCCTCACACCTCCAACTGCTCACACCTGGAGCACATCATCTACATGAGCTCGCTGAATTCTCTCCACAGTCCTGAAAGGTAGGTGTTGTCCATTCTCTTTCTGTAGATGGGGGTCACTGAGGCTCAGAGCATTTAAGCAGCTTGCTCCAAGTCACATAGCTAGCGAGCAGCAGAGCTGGGTTTAGAATGTGGCTCCAAAGCCCACTCCTGTGAATTGGGAAGAGGGTGCTGTCATCAACACTTGAACTCTGAGCCATCTTAAATCTATTCTGTTAGAAGTTTGAAGTCCTCCCCATGCATTCATGCTGTGACAGTTTCCCTAGTACACGGTAAGCATGCAAATTGGCGTTACGAGCACCAATATCAGCATCCTTTAAGGTACCTTTTGGTTATGGTATACTAATTTCACAGTAATAGAAGGAGCCAGGGAGGAGTCTCTGTTCATCAATCTATTACATACATTGGACTTTTAAATAGGTATCATTCTCAGTTAAGGTGTGTCAACACTGGGATGAGGTCTAAGGTAGAAGGCTAGGCCAAAAATGTACTTCACAGCAGTTTAGGAAGGTGTCTGGCCAAGTCGAGTCACATGTCCTGGGAATGCAAAAGAATCACACAGCAGTGATCAGGGACCATGAGGTAATATATTTTTAGACAATAGCACAGAGTCCTGTGTTGGAGCAAGAGGGATTCCTTCCTCTTTGCAAAATGGGGCTCTCCACCCTTTCTAACTCTTCCAGCTTTTGCCTCAGTTTCTCCCCCTATTCCTTCCTCCTGCTCCCATCCTTCTTCAATATTGCTACTTCTACTCAGTCCCATACTGTCTTTGAGCACATGGTGACAGTGAGCCATTTGCAGGTATTAGACATCCTGCAAGAGCTTGACAAGCATCATCTCTGTTAACTTTTCTGTGAAGTACTTTTTATTATCTTTACCTAACTATTACAACCACAATATGAGATAGGTACTGCTATTATCTCTGTTTTACAGATGAAGAAAAAGGAAGGTCAGAAGGCATGATGAACTCGCCAGAGTTACCCAGCTAGTAAGACGGGGAGCCAGGGAATTGCGCAGGTCTGCCTGACTCTAGGGTCCACGCTTGCAACACCTTCACCCTTCATTTGTCCCTTTGCCTGTCACTCCCCACTGTCTATTTCTCTTCTTTCTTTGGCTTCAGACTTACTGACTCAGTCAGTGTCTTCCCAAAGGCATCTCCCTTGGCCTCCGAGCTCTACCCTCTCTTGGTCCTTCTGAGTTAACAGTTATCTTCTTGGCTCTTCAAATATTGCCTTTTCTCAGGTTTTGTCAATGGCCTTTTGCTCCCCTCATTCCTCAAAGCTCTCTTGATCTTGCAGCTTGTACTTCTTTTAGACACTTGACCAAATCTCTAGTCCCAACTTCTCTACTCATTTGTAGTACTGCTTCTCTACTAACTTGGGAGGTTTACATTTGAATATGTTGTCCCTGCCTTTCCAAACACAAGCCTCAAACATGAATTTGCTTTTTATCAACCTCTCTTCTTCATCTTTATGTCTCTACATAAAGCCTCCGTCAAATCACTGTTGCCTTTGCAGTAAAGTCCATATTTTATTCAGGTAGTCGGGGTTCTTCCAGCTATCACTTTGATGTTAACTTTCAGCCTTATTGCCTCTATTCTTTGAAATGAACTATCCACTTAGCCAGATTGATCTAGCCACTGTCCTGAAACCATCTCATTCACTTCCCTGCCATCCTTTTAGTCTTGGTGCAGGACTCACTTGCTCTGGGGAGCCTTTTCTGAGCATTCATCAGGAATCAAGCAAATCCTGTTCATAGCTATCTTTTTTCCTTTATGTCTATGCTTGATGATAATCTTTGGAACCCTTATCTAGCAGGGCACAGTGCCTTACACATAATAAACCCTTATTAATATTAGTTGGTTGTTGGGTAGGAATGCAGACTTGAAGAGAGGCGGATCAAAGAAGTATATCTGAAGAGTTGAACTCTTTCCTGGAAAACAGAGACTCTATTTTCCTTATCTTTTTATTTGGGGAGCCTATGACAGTATCTAGCATACAGTCATTCAGTTCTGCTTAGCAGTCCTGTGTCCACCCTGTTCCAGGCACTGTCAGGTGCTGAGCTTCCATAAGCATGTGTAAATGAGCAAAGGGGTTTGGGAGTTATGCCTGTTTCCGAACTTCTCTTTGTCTACCTTTCGTGCGGGTGAATCACAGTGTTTCTGTGGTGGATAGACATTCAAAACCCAGTGCACAGCCTGAGATGTTTCTTCTCCAGGGTGGGTCTCTTCTCCAAACCAGGACTGCTTCCTTTCTGTGTCAGAAAAGTACCAGGTTGGTCACAGCCTTTTTGGGCTCAGCATGTAAGGGAAACTTCATCCAGGTGACAACCAAGTGGTGTCAACAAGAACAGAAAAGTCAGAAGAAATTGAATCATCTTGAATCCTGGCAGGAAAGGTGAGGCCTGAGCTGTATCCTTAGCAAGTCTGATTCCCAGGACTGACTGAGATTCTGTATTCCTGATGTTACTAACATGGCACTGAACAGATTTGAGGGCATCGAAGGTAGGATGCCCAGGGCAAACTTAGTCATCTGAAGAGTGTTGGCAGATATGCTTTGGGATCACAGAAAATGTTCTCCTTGCCTTTAAGGGTGTTTTCAGAAAGGAGATAATAAACTAGGACTTTGTCTCTAAAAAGGTCCGGAGCAGGAATTCTGAAACCCAGCAACCTAGAGAGATTAGATGCATTTAGAAATGAATAGTCCCATTGCAGCCTTGCAAACACAAATATACCTCATTTTATGCAACAAATGTATTTTCTAAATCAGATTATACTTTAAAAGCATTAGGGAGGTGAGCTATTTAAAGGAACCCAACAGTGAAGCCTTTTGTAATATGATTAATTACCTCCTGATAAATCTGGATTTTTCTTATATTAGGTTTGCCCATCTGTTCTGCTTTGTTAAGTAGACAGCACCAGAATGGGCTCTTCTCCCAGACTCTATCTCCCGAGGGGCATGAGAGTTAGGTCTTCTGAATGATAAGTAAAATGCCAGAGAAAATGATGGCAGGAAGTACTTATGCAAAATAGGTGCTCAGTACATATTTATATAATGAATGAAGTGCCTGAATTGTTTTATTCAAGGCTGGCCGATGTGGTGACACCACTCTGGAGGCTTAGCTATGAAGAACAGCTGAAGGTAGGTGCCCATTTTAAGCCCTTACTCCTCCATTCTACCAGGTGAGAGGTGCTATCCTTGTAGGAAGCTTGATTAGCTGGCTCTACTGAGATACCCCTACCTGGATACCCCAACAGGTCTTATGCTAATAAGTCTGAATTTTAAAAAAAAGATTTATTTTTATTTATCTCTGCATACAAGAACTGGGGTTGTAGGCCAGACATGGGGGTGTGTGTGAGGGTTCACTAGAGACAGAGTGGGGAACACAACAGGTAGATCTACTGAAATATACTGCTGAGGGGAGCAGCAGGCAAGAAAGGACAGGTCTGCTGTGCCATGTGGGTCACCTCTCTGGCTGGGGTTCAAACTCATGCCACAGTGGCTGGTGATAGCTTGATAGCAGTGAGGCGTTAATCCCTGCACCACCAGGAAGGCCCCTGAGTCTGAAATTTTAATTCCAGGCCCGTCTGTGTTCTAAATTCTAGAGCCATCTATCCCAGCGCTTGTTTCCTTTCTTGCTTTTGGTGGTTCTTCTTATAGCTCTCTGTGTGTGAGTAGTAAGCGCTCTTGCTGCTTCATATAGAACTGCACCTTCTACCCTGGTAGCCACTAGCTACATGTGGTTATTTAAATTGAAATGCAGTCAATTTGGCAATAATGCTTGTTTTGAAAACGGAAATTTGTTCCAAGGGATTGACATATTAGGGAACAATTTGAACATAATGCAAATTTCACGTTTGCTTAGGAGTGATTTCGTCCTTGAGAAACAGTGGATGAAAGAGGGAAACTGCTCCCAGCTGAACTGAGCTGCATAAAAATACAGAAAATGAACAGGCGCACACACCTCAAACATCTACCTGCTCCCTCAGTTCGCTGTTTTGAGCTACACCCATTCACATCTGCTGCTTGAACGTTCTATACGACTCATGTGACCCTCCTTCACCCCCTCATGATTACTCATAAGTGGACAGCCAGATCCATAAACAAGCTTCAGGTCTTTGTCGGGGGAAAGTGCTATCCTTACCATAGTTTTTATGTTTCTTAACCACTCAATCCATGTAAAACTGTACTACTCAAAGTCCGTGGTTGACATTAAGATTTACATTCCATTAAGATTTGAGTGACTATGCTCTTTACAATAGGGAAGACCTGGAAACAACCTAAATGCCCAAAAACAGATGAGTGGATCGGGAAGCTGTGGTACATATACACGATGGAATACTACTC
>JAGFMF010011853.1:2495647-2549596 GCA_019455555.1 Galemys pyrenaicus | reverse complement strand
CCACCCCCTCCTGCCTCTATAGACTTTGTTGTTTTCAGTCCAAAACCATATTAAATATCTCCCGTCTTTGAAAAAACTCTGATGGTTCTTGCTTCTGCCCCCAACACTCCATAGAAATTGATCTTGCCAAAGTCATCTGTGACCTCCATTTTGCCAAATCCATGGGGGAACTCTCTGTGCCGAACTTACTCAACTTTTCTCTGTTGAGGCACACTTACTGTTGTTATTTCACTACTTAAACACTGTCTTTATTTGGTTTTTGTGATAGACTCTAATCAGTTTACTCCTATTTCACTGTCTATTTCTTCACCTTTTTCATGGTACCTTTATCTTGTTTTCTTTCCTTCCAATTCAAAACGTTGTGTCTCCCAGGACTGTCCTTTCTGAATATCTTCATGGAAGGTTACACCCAACCATGATCTTGGGGTGTGAGTGGGGGCCATAATAGCCCCAATCACTATCTTAAACTAAACTTACCCTCTTCCCTTTCCAAATGTGCTTTTTTTCGCTCACCTTAGTTAATGATACCAAGGCATACTAGAAACGTGTCATTCTAGATTTCTCCTTCACAACCGCCTTTCCTCCTCAGCCACATCTAATCAATCTCCAAGTCCTGTTTTGTTTTCTGAAAAACCTCTTGAATCCATCTTCTTCTTTTTCCACCACCATCATCAGTCCACACTACCGTCTTCTCCGCCAGAACCACTGCAGTAGTCTCCATAGTGCTCTCGCTGATCCCTACCCTGGACCTTGGTGTAGTCATTGCACTGCAGCCAGCGGCATCCTTAAAATGTGAATAAGATCACGCTTAAAATTCTGCAGTAGTTGCCCAATAACTTTTAGAATAAAGGTTAAATTCTTTCCCTTTGCAATGAAGGCTCTTCATGATGAGGTCCTTTAGCCTCATCTTCTGCATATCCTCACCTGCTTCCCTCTTTGTATTCATATTGAAGTTGACCTTCCCTGCCTATCCACCTCACTTCTGCCCTAGGATGTCCTATGTCTAGAGTGCTTCCACTCTTCTCCACCTGGCTTGTGTATGTGCTCCTAAGATTCATTTCAAGCATCAGACCCTGGAGAAAACCTTAGACCTAACTCCCTGATCTGGTTAGGAGTCTGCTCTGTCCTCTTGTGGCCTTTCTCTGTTGTAGGCCTCTCTCCTGCTTGTCACCCCAGACCTCATTGTCCAGTGCTGGAGCTTCCCACATGAGACTGTGGAGGCAGCGGCTGTGTATTATTTAGCTCTGTAACCTAGCACTTAACACGATCCATTTGTTCTGAAATGGTCAGTGAATGATTACCTCTTTGCAATATTTACCCATGTTTCTAGCCCTTCCAACTTTTGGTTGGCAAATTTCTACCCTCCACATCTATCCAGACAAGTTCTTCCTATCTGTAAAATGTGTGTCAGATCTAAAATCCAATCAAGTAGGTAATAATAATGGCACCTTACATATATGGAGAGGGCACTGGTGTGGTCTCAATTTTTTTATACCTTCATGTCCCTTTCCCTGTCACTAGTGCTGACATTCTATTCCATTAAGATGATAGGATAACCATGCTCTGCCCCAATTTGAGATTTAAATATCTATTCTTGAGTCTTGAGTAAAAATGTGAATTTTATAGGAGTTTTCACCTGGAGTGCCAAGATCTAAGAAGAGATCTTTAAATATTATCAAAGATATACAAATACTTAGTGGTAAAAGTCAAATAGTGCTAAAAGCTTAGTAAGGAAAAAGGGTAGTCCCCTGCTACTCCTCCTTCTCTTGAAACTTGCTCCCCAGAAACAATAACACTTATTTTAGCTATTTCTCCTGGCATTCCATATTTTGAAATAGATGGACATATCTTGACTTATCAAATTTGCATAGGTCAACCTCTGCTTAAGATATACAAGAAATTTTCCCTCTTATTTTGACTTCTCTCCCAGACTACCCATCCCCTCATGTATTTATTGCATCATTTTTGGTTAAATTAATATTTAGTATTTATATTGTTATAACTGTTGATAATCACTGCTGAGCCAAATAGATGTACTAAGATGTCATTTCATTTATTGTATATATTTCTTTCATTTTATATTGTGGAAAATTAAAAATATCTAAAAGTAGAGGATGGAATAATAAGCTCTATGTACCCATTGCCCAAACTCAAGAACTGTCAGTGTCTGTTTTATCTATACTCTCATCCCTTTCCACCAACATCTTTGGATTAATTTGGGCAAATCCCACACATTGTATCATATAAAATGTAAATATGTCAGTGTGAGCTCTAAGAGAAGGGACTTAATTTTTAAAACATATTCATTCTATTATCACACCTAGAAATATTTCTCCCTTAATGCTACCACCTATCCAGTAAATGATCAAAATTGATGTCAATTTATCTCATAAGTGATTCGATTTTTATAGTTAGTTTATTCAAACCAGAATTCAAACAAAATGTTCACTTTGCATTTGATTAACATATTCTTCAGTCTTTTAGTTAGTAGGTACCTTACCTCTTAATCATTTTGTCCTTGCAACTTATTTTTTTATTTTTACTTTTTAAGATTTATTTATTTATACATACAAAATCGGGGGTGGAGGCCATTTGGAGGATTATTAGTGCCCTAGTGGTAGGCGAAGTATTGTAACATGCATCTGAAGAGGTGTGAACTTATCCCCATAAATCATACACAGGGCTGTAAGCCAGTGTTAATCTAAAAAAAAAAGTTACAAAAACAAAATTTATAGGTTAAAGGAAAAGTTTCCTATCAGCTTTCACCAACTGGTTTTAGCAGCTATTGATGATCACTGCCTAGATTTGTTGTTTTTGGAGGGCTGGCAGTGTGCTGGACACTGTGTCTCTCATGCCTTCCTTTATTAGCTGGGGTTCTTCTGAAAATAACTTTACCTTACAACTATCAATATTTGTTTACTCTGAGACACTCATACAAGAAAGGCAGAGTAGATCCTTAATTCTTTTACTTTCCTCAAAAAGTGGTCAGTTGGGCATCCCTGGTGGCTCAGGTTTAAATTATCAGTGCCATCGAGTTATCATCAGCCACTGGAGCATGAGTTAGATCCCCGGCCAGGGAGCTAACCCACATGGCACAGCAGACATCTCCTGTCTTCCTGCTGTTCCCCTCAGCAGTGTATTTCAGTGGATCCACCTGTTCTGTTCCCCACTCTGTCTCTGGTGAATCCTCTTACCCCTGACACATCTGGCCTACACCCCAGTTCTTTTTTGCATAAATAAATAAAAATAAAAAAGTAAAGGTGGTCAATTAAATTTGTTCGTTTTGCTTTTATAACCATAACAAACTCATGGATTTTTTGACATACATGATATGTTTCATTCCATGCAGATACTTTATTTTTGTCACTCAAATTGTACCATTTTTGGCCACTTGAGCTGCTTTCCTTTGCTTCAGAGCCCTAGCTGGCCCTGATAGCTCTGGAATGATAAGGTATTTCTAGCATAATCAGTCTGTTTTCTGAATGAGATCTGGAATAAGTCATCTTAGAGGAATCTTCAGTGGAGACCACGATATGAGTGCAAGAGGGTTTATTTACATTGGGTTGGTCGTATTTCAAGGCCTTTTTAGTGGAACTAGAAAATATTTTTAGAGAAAATATATCATGGGTTCACAGAGGTATAGCCAAATCAAATTTAAAGTTACACTTTACTTAAAATCCTTTGATTTTGTTTTTTATCTCTTGCCTCTTATAATGAAAATTTGAATCATGACAGCATTAAAATAATTATTCTATCCTAATGTTATGTTATTGTAATTACATATATGTATGATATAATTTCTGAAGAAGAGTACTGCTATTATAATGATTACTGAAAAGATTTCAGGATTTCTGTTCGGTTCTTTTTGTCAAATTATTGTACCTTCTAAAATAATTCCTCTTTTTGTAATTAAGCCACTAATGTGATACTTGATACATAGTTTCTTTGTTTTCATTGGCTTGTTTTCAAATTTTAGGGATTGATATTTTTTCTTTTTCATTTTGATTTAATATATCATCTTGTGAGATAGTTGCTTGATTCCAAAGTCAGACCTACAAAATAGATACACTCAGAGAGGTCAAGCCTTCACATGGGCCCTTTCTGCCCAGGACCCTCCCTTTGATGGGTAATGATACTTAATCATTTTTGCTTATTAAAACATAAATGAAAGAAATTTGCATCCTTCCATTAGCTAAGTTAGCTCAATCTGGATGCTCTTCTGCATCACGTTGTTTTCACATAGTAACCTGCTTCTTTTTATCATAGCTGTGTAGTTCTATGTAGTGTGTTGATTTCATATCTTTTAGTTTGCATTGACATGAATGTATACCTCATTTTCCCATTTGTTTATACTCTTATGAACCTACTCTTGATTTTTTCCCCACACTCTAAGAACTCTGTCAGACATTCATCAGTATTCTCCATGAGCTCAGAGTTGAGTTCAGTTTTTTGCCCCAAAAACCTTTTTAGTTTTTTAAAAATTATATTTATTACTTATTTATTTTTGTGGGCAGTTATTGTTTAATGGGAACAGAGTTTCAGTTTTGCAAGATGAAAAGTTTTGGAGGCAGTGGTGGTCATGTTTGTGTAGCAATTGTAAATGTACTTATGGACACTGAACTGTACAGTAAAAAATGGTTAATGGAAAAAAAAACATAAACCAACCCAAGAGACCAAGTCTTGAGAACAAGTGAAGAGTGTGGAGCAGGTTGGAACTGGTCTCTGAGGTAAACAGAGTAGCGCCCCCTAGTGCTAGCTAGTCCTAATCTCCAGATGTGCTCACCACACCCCACCCATCCCATATCCATTTATGATTTACCATTTAGTTCCCTTCCCATTTTATTCCCATCCTTCCGTTTCCCCTTCTAGTATCCTCAGTTCTACAGTCATTTCTACACTTTGTTTAGGTTTAGTTCTGTCAGTTCCTCACTCCCTTTGTCTTGTTTTTCTCTTGCACAGATGAGTGAAATCATCTGATATTTGTCTTTCTACCTCTGGCTTTTTTCACATAGCACAATCCGTTCAGTTCAATCCATGTTGTTGCAAATGGAGGGAATTCATCTTTTTAATAGTTGAATAGTATTCCATCATGACCATGTACCATATCTTCTTAATGGAGACATTTTTGGTTGTCACCCAAGGAGATAATTTGGCATGTACTACTGGCATATAGAGGGCAGAGGCAAGGAGTGTTTTTCAGCATTCCACAATGAATGAGACAGCCCCCTCCAACAAAGAATTATTTGGCACCAAATATCAATAGTATTCTGGTTGAGAAGTCCTGGAATTAAGACTTAAAAGGAAGTGCGGGTGCCAGCTGTGCAAAAGTCTGAGGGAGCAGCATTCTAGGCTGAGAACAGACACTGTAAAAGTCTTAATATAGGAGAATGGCAAGCTTTTTGCAGGAAATGAAAGTAGGCCCAGATGAAGAGGCAAAAGCATTGACAGATTTTTGGTATCCATAGAGGATCCTTTCCAACCAGTCAGTAAACAACAGTTGAACCAGTTTTTCTTTAAATCACCAATCTCAAATTTTGAAGAATATGTTTGGCATAGCACATAAATGATAACAAAAGTGATCAAGTGTAGCCCTAATAGACTTTACCCTCTTAGGTAGCACTATTTTTTGGCATAATTCTCCCTTCCATGCATAATGTTGGGCTTATTTGTGAATACAGTGGCTCCAGGGTACATAGTATGTCTTATTGTGATTATAACTGGTTTGTGTTTGAAAGTTATTCTGAGGATTTTTGATATCTCAAGAATTAAGTAAGGATTGCATTGGACTTGTTTTCACCAGGAGGAAATTAAGGATCTGCCTAAGCCAGGCTGTGTTTGGCACCTGATTTTATGAAGAAAGATAGAAATGATGGACTTGCATTAGGAAGTAATAAGTAAGAATGAAACCATAGCAGCGTAGGAGTACATTAGGAATGGCCAAGAGGAATTCACAGAACTAAGGGAGTATGTACTTGATACTAGATGTAGAGTAAACTGAGATTCTACATATGAATACATTCCTTCATTCCTTTTAATGCTAATTATCAAACACCTAATATGTGCCTGACTAAGGTTACAACTCTAGGTCTTGATAAAATGAACTGTTGGTACTGTTGGGCCAGTATCTACCCTCATAAGTTCGCAAGGCAGGGATTGTGTTTCTTAGATCACTGTATCAGTTTGCTAGGGCCTCATAACAAAATAGCTTATAGCAATCACACCAGATTGCTTAAACAACAGAAACATATTTTCTCAGAGTTCTGGAGGCTGGAGTCCAGCATCAGGGTATCAGCAGATTTGGTTTCTTCTGAGGCCTCTCACTTTGGTTTTCAACTGGCCATCTTTCATCCTAGCTTCTTCCTCTGTCCTGCACATCCTTGATTCCCTGGGTGTGTTTAAGTTTCTCCCTCTTATAAGTCCATGGGTCAGATTGGACTAGGGCCCACCCTAAGGACCTTATTTTAACTTAATTAGGTCTCTTTGAAGATCTAATGCCCAAATACAGTTACATTCTAAGGTACTGGGGGTTAAGGCTCTACCATGAATTGTCATCCAGCAGGAATAACTGGCTGTTGAACTTGTTCATTTTGTCTGTGTAATGTTCCTGTTTTCTGCCTAGTGCTATGAAGTACTCATTCGACAGTCCCCAGTGGGGCCCCGCCTTCAGTTTCATGAAGGTGGGTACTGGCGTGAGCTCACAGTGCGAACCAATAGCCAAGGGGACACAATGGCCATCATCACTTTCCATCCCCAGCAATTAAGGCAGGTGAGAATCACAGACAGATAAGGGGCAGCTTCTATAGCAGTCCTTACTATTCCTGTGATGTGATGGTCTTGGGGAAGTTTCAGAGCAGAGAGCAGAAATTACAAGTAAGATATGTGTGTGTGTCACCAATTAGGGTTGAGGGTACGGAGGAGATGGCCGGGATGCTCTTTACCCATGCTGTTAGCATAGTCAAACTGCAGGTGCAGGCTGGCTGACCAAATCACCCAGTGAGGACTTAGAGTATTTTCACCAGCACTTTGCCCATGGAAATAGTAGAAGCTTTGCCCGTGGAAATTAGTGGGTGCTCTACTGAATCCAAATGCCATTAGAAACCAGAATACAGTCAGAGTTTCATAATCCAAACACTACATTTGCAATGTACTTAAGCTTTCAAACATTCCCACATGAAAACATTCCTATTCTTAGATGATCATCTCAACCAATGTGTGACATAGGCAGAAGGAGAGGTGTTGTCACCCCCACATTTCCCAGAGAAGCAAGTGGAGGCATAGAAATACCCAAGGCAAAGAGCAGGTAAATCAACAAGCTAGTGCTTGCATGCATGCAAGTCATTTTTAACTCTATAGCTTCAACTTAGTTTACTCTGGTATAGCCATGTTTCAAACTGATATCCAGTGTCTCAGTGATATACGAGTTCTAAAATGTTCTGAACTCAAAGGAAGTACTTAGTTGTTTTAGTGCCAATAGTTCTGTGTCTCAGGAAACCCCACCATCCCAGGCAAACCAAGATGGTCTGTCACCATAACACAATAGCATAGACATGAAAATCAGCTGCCCCCCTCCACCCCCCCCAAACCATGCTCAAGTTTTGCTACCAGGAAGTAGAATTTTTTAAAAAATGGACATGTCTGTTTCTAGTTTTTCATAATAAGCCTTTCTTCTCTAGGAACTACTGCATCTTATTATAGAATTGCAGACCATATAAAGAATTTCTTAGAATTTTTCTCTCTTAAGTGACCAATTCCTATTCCTCATGTTTTTATAATGACATCTGACAGAGTTTTTTGCTCTGTTAGTGGTTTTTCTGAAACTTCTTTAGCGTTTGAGCTCTTTGATTAATTCATGTCACCAAATATAAAATCTGATATAAGCTGTCATATGTATTTCACCGCTTCTGAGATGTTTCCTCAGAAGGCTCTGTTATTTCCCGGAATAAAGAATGTCCTTAATGATTATTAATTATTTAGAATGATGTAATTTATTGCTTTTTCTTACTAAAGTATGGCCAAGAAAACATTACCAGCCTCATTCTCTTCCATGCTCTCTTTCCTTTTTCCTGGGACTCACATCTTGCAAGTGGTGATTGAGCGGATGGTTGGGCTATTTGAAGTGAAGGTATTTGAAAGGAATTGAAAGGTTATTGCTTTTTTCGTGAAAGGACAAAAGCTTAGATTAGCTCCTGTTTTCTACAACAAAAACTCTCACTTTCTTTAGGGAACTAGTAAAGAGGCTCCAACTAGAGAAAGAGCCATGTCTATTGTATAGGCTTTGTCAAAAGTCCATAAGCAAAGGAATGCTTCTGCTAAGATGTGAAAATAGCTGGTTTTTCTTCTTTTTGGTCCTACAGAATGTTGCTTTATGTTAAGTGTTATTTATAATGGGATTTGAGAAATGTGCCTTCTTGTCTGACTTCTGCAGGGTGGATTACTTCTTGTCTGGGAGAGGAAATTTGTCAGAGATGAATCTTTGTTTGACACCTGATTTTGTGGTCTGGGCAGGAGGAGCTCTGTGTCCAGAAGGAGATTGTAAAGGAATTTTTCACCAAAGGGCCAGGAGCAGTCTGTGATTTGACTTCACTTTACTTCCAGGAAAGGTGAGCCTGGGATAGCCAAAGAAGTAGAAAGTGGACACCTTCCCTTCATTAATCCCTAATCCATTGTATCCCTAATCCACACATTAAGTTCCAGTTCAGTTACTGTGGTCAACTCTGCTGCAGAAATGTTCCATATAATCAGATACATTGGTGGGTGTGGGGGTTGGTGATGGTGGTCATATTCATATGTTTTATCAAATATATGATGTTTAATGGGACGGTAGACCCAAATGTTCTTTTATTATTTATTATCGTTGTGAATCTCTTAGCATACCTAATTTGTAAATGTGTGTGTACCTATAGGAAGAAAACAGTGCATATAGGGTTCAGTACTGTCGGCAGTTTTAGGCATCCACTGGGGGATTTACAGTGTACTCCCATGGATGAGGGATGCTGATCATGGAGGATCTGGGTGAAGATGTTCTCACCCTCCTACACCCTGCAGGTCTGGGACACCAGGTCGGAATGTGGAAGAGGACATGTACATGTACCGCCTTCCCTGGGAGGTGACCTCCTTCAGAGCACCTAGGGCTGTGGCAAAGAAGCTGTTTCCTGCTTCAGGTGCTATTGCCTCTTCCTTCAACTAACTGCTAGAGATAGCATGGGCTGCCATTCCATGATGCTTTCTTCATTCTTTTCCAGCACCATGACCCGTTGCAGCCATCAGCAGTCCCCTTACCAGCTCCTATTTGGGGAACCCCACATCTTTGAAGATCTCCTGGGCTTGAAGATCCGCATCTCTCCAGATGCCTTTTTCCAAGTTAACACTGCTGGTGCAGAGATGCTTTATCAGACCGTGGGGGGACTGAGTGGCGTGAACTCCAATACCGTCCTCCTTGACATCTGCTGTGGAACTGGCAAGTGACAGCCCAAGTACAATGTACATGCAGATTAGCTCCCAAGCACCATCTACCTCTCCCCCAGGCCCCTGCAGCCTTGGTGGCGAGGTGGTGGTAGCGGTACAGGCATAAGCTCACTGTTTTAAAGCCCTAAAATACATTCCTCTTAGTCTGTCCTCCTTTCTCAGGTGTGATCGGTCTCTCTCTGGCTCAGCACGCGTCCCGTGTCCTTGGGGTTGAGTTGCTGGAGCAGGCGGTAGAGTACGCCAGGTGGTCTGCAGCCTTCAGTGGTACAGTGCTCATAGTCTGGGGAGGCATTGAGAGCTGCAGTTTGTGCACTATGGAAAGGGTTGTGTGGAAGGAGTGTATATCGTGTCCAAGACCTGTGGGGAGGAAGGGAAAGGATTCTAGAGAGGTCACGCTTGGGACCTAATGGTTTTCTGAAAGACCACCCAGTACCCAATATATTTTTTTCCTATCCAGAAGAAGAGTTTGAGGGATGGAACAAGCCTGGCTGACAGAAAGGAAACTTGGGCAAACTTTGGATAGTGTAGAAGACTCTTGAGGCATCTACCACAATGCAATAGGTTTCAAACTACTTTTAGCCATAGAGTCTTTTCTTTGATTAAAATCTCTTTTAACTGAATTCAGTTTTATTGATTCACTATTTGTTCATAGATCTGTAGACTTTAGGGGGCACCCTTCATACCTTGACATGTGCACATGCTGAAGAAAGTCTTATGCTAAACTGCAGTGTGGAAAACAGGTCTTGTTGTCCCCTGTGTCTCATTTCCAGACAGCACCTTAAAAGGTGAAAACCTCTGCTGTAGCAAAGGACCACTTGAGTAATCAAGTTTCCCTTCTTGGAGTAGATACGTATTTGCTGTGTGCATCACTAAGTTGTAAAATAACACTGTCTGGTCTCTAGCTGAAAGACTTACTGAGATATCCCAAGGAAAAGTGTGCCTTAAAAACTGAAGCAAATCCCCAGTAGTTCTTTCATTGGTTTTCAGATACCACTAGATCTAAAGGGAAGATGTCTGTGCCCTGGCTCCTGCACATTTCTAGAAAACTGAAGTTCCCTGCCCCCTGCTGCTGGACCTGAATTATGCCATGTGCTCATTCATGTCTTCTGCAGGCATCACCAACTGTGAATTCCATGCTGGTCGAGCAGAGAAAATTCTGCCACAACTATTCAAGTCCAAGGAAGACGGGCAGTCCATTACTGCTGTGGTGAACCCAGCCCGGGCTGGACTGCGTAAGGATGAATGGCTTTCCTGCTGCAGAACTAGTGGGGCGTTCCCCTTGGTGTCCACTAGCTTTGGTCCCTCCTCCTCATACCTTGCTAAGAGTGCTCCCAAAGGGCTGGCACTGAATAGGCGTCTCCTCTGTTCCTAATTCCAAGCCCAGTTCTAGGTGCTGGCCAGTCAGGAATTTGTGCTAACTCAGATCATCATAGCTCAGTGTTATGAACAGCTATATGTCTCTTCCTTTAGATCACCGGGTGGTTCAAGCCGTTCGAAACTGCAGGGCTATCCGCACACTGGTTTTTGTTCCCTGCAAGCCCCATGGTGAAAATGTTACAAGGAACATCATTGAGTAAGTCATGATTTGTTTTCTTAATTGTTTTTTTCTGATTGGCAAAGTAATCCATGCTCATCGTGCAGAATTGGAACATGCAGACAAATGTAAAGAAACAGAAAATGGTCACTCTGCTATCATCAAGAATCAGTTACAGAGCCAGGTTTCAAATAAGGCAAATTAGGCAATGCAGTTTGGGTGCAGAATTTTAAGAGGATGCCCCAAATTGCCATAATCAGGATACCTTTTGAATGTAGATGATGAACCCAAAATGAACCCAAAAAACCCTGATGAAAAGAATATTAAGTTTTTTTAGAAGGTCACATCCACGCTGTACTTGATTATTCCCATCTCATTCTCCTTACCTTAATTCTGGACCTGGTTCTCATAAAACTTTATTTATTAAAGTAGGTGGCCAGCCCACAGACTGCAGTTTTCCAATTTGATTTTACAAAGTATTTCATCAAAATATTTTTGATGACTTAGTTACTGAGGTCTTTGATAACCTCTTAAATTTATCACCCGAGGTAGGTGTGCCTCTTACTCCTCTCTCATTCTGGCCTTGGTCAATTAATTTGGTTTTTGAAGTATTTTATTTTTGTTTTTTTTTTTCTCTCTCTCTCTCACATACACATATTGTTTTTACACGAGTAATATAATTTATTTGTAATATTTAAATAAGTAGGTATAAAGTACAGCTATAGCTAAATAAATGAGAAATAAATGAATTGAGTTTTCAAATCATTGAGTTTGAAAAAGAATAATACACCTAAAGGAAACTGATGAAGTCATGGTTTTTAAAAATTTGATAAATTAATTCCCAAATAAAAAGTAAACCTTTATATCAAATAAACAAAGGGGGTATTATTAGAAGAAAATAAACTAGATATATAAACCCAATCAAGACTGTGAAGGAGTACAACACAGTCTTAAGTGAGAAAAAGCATAAATGCAGATAGGAATTTTGAAAAGCTTTGTAAAAACTATAAAAAAGTACTTTCTACAGCTCCTTTCCAATACATTTGAGAAGCCAAATGAAGTGGGTTATATTCTGGGAAATTTTAAATTACTAGTATTAATTGCAGAAGATAGAGTAACTCTGAACAGACCCGTAATGCAGAAAATAATGAGAAAATTACAAAAGCGTTTCTCCCATCCAAAATAAAAAAGCTGGAGATTCATGTTATCATCTTATTTCATTGTCTATTCTTGTATGTACACTCCCCCAGTAGTCCTTTATTTTACTGTTTAAGATTTTTTTTAAATGTATGATAAAGGTGCCATGTCATGTCAATGGAGAAACAGTGTACTATTAAACAAATGCTAGTGGCAGAAGGCGCTTCAGAACTTCTGGAGAAGATGACATACGGTGTTGTTAAGGTTCAAAAAAGCTTCTTTCTTTGTTACACTATTACAGAAATGAATTCAGTGGATCACAGAAGTAAATATAAGAACTGAAGCATAGATGTAAATCTCTGTGACCTTGGCTTAGGGAAAGCCTTCTTAGATATGACATCAAAAGCCCAATAAATAACAATTTTTATATCTAAAACACATATAGATTGTGTGTATGTATGTGTCTGAACATCATCAAAATTGGAAAAATCTTTTGTGCTACAAGTGATACCATCAAGAAAGTGAAAAGACAACCCACAGTGGGGAAAAACATTTGTAAATTATGTACCTGTTAAGGAGTGGTATCTAGAAGCCAGACACAAATGGCCACATAGCATACAATTTAGTTTATAGGAAATGTCTAGACTAGACCAATCTCTACAAAGTAGATTAGTGGTTGCCTGGGCCTGAGTTTGGAGGGTTTGGGGAGAAATAAGGAATGACCACTAAGGAGTGTGTGATACTTTTTTGGACTGATAAAAATATATGTCATTTTACACATCAGTATATTTGTAGGATTTGTAGCATAAAGCCTCAGGAATGGGAATAATGGACCTCAAAAGGGATATATACATTTATAATTTTACTATATTGGGTTGTCAGAAAAGTCATGACATATTTTCGACTTTTCTAACAACGCAACATACTGCTAAATTCCCCCTCCATATGGATAGCACCAATTTACACTCAGACCAGTAAATCTTTAGAGTTCATGTTTTCCCACAAAATTAATTTTTTGTGACAGCCACACAAATCTTTGAACATGCTGGAAACCACTGGACTATATAAATGGGTGAACTTTATAGTATGTGAATTATATCTCAATAAAAAAGTTAAAAATAACTTGATAATTAAAAGCACTGATAACAGAGATAGGAGACAGCATACAAATTTTAAAAATTGCTCTTTATATCACAAAGAGTTTTTCCTTAATTTATAGTAAACTCCAGGAAATCAATAAGAAAAACAATGGCCTGATAGTAAAATGAGAAGCCTTAAAAAGAAAATATTATAAATTGTTTATGAACCACAAAAGGATACCCTGTCTCTTCCACTAGAATTTCTTTCATTATAATTGAAAAGAAAATTTCAAGTACTCTGATATACTGCTTTTTACATCTTAGATTGGCAAATTTTCAAATTTGATAATGCATTGTTAGCTATACAGTGGGAAAACATGAACTCTAAAGATTTACTGGTCTGAGTGTAAATTGGTGCTATCCATATGGAGGGGGAATTTAGCAGTATGTTGCGTTGTTAGAAAAGTCGAAAATATGTCATGACTTTTCTGACAACCCAATATAGTAAAATTATAAATGTATATATCCCTTTTGAGGTCCATTAACCCCTGCACCATCAGGGAGGCCCCTCAAATAATATTCTATTGTTTGGGTATACCATATATATATATATATATATATATTTATCTACAGTCAATCGGTTCCACAAGTTTTTGTGTGGACGTCTGTTTTCATTTCTCTTGTCGATACCCAGGAGTGGAATTGCTGGGTCATATGGTAACACTATTTTAACTTTTTAAAGAATTGCCAGACTGTTCCTCAAAACTATTCTAAAGGGATTGCCCAATTTCATGTTCCCACCAGTGTATGAGGGTGCATTTTCTCCACACTCTTACTACCAACTCTTGTTATTATGTTTTTTTTTTCCTTGTAGCCATGTTAGTGGGTGTAAAGTGATATTTCTCTGTGGTTTTGGTTTGCATTTCTTTAATAACTAGCAACGTTGAGCATGTTTCCATGTGCTCATAGGCTATTTGTATATCCTTTATGGAGAACTGTCTATTCAGATTCTTTACCCACCTTTTAATTGGGTTTTCTTTTTATTACTGATTTTTAAGACTTCTTTATATATTCTAGATACAAGTCCCTTATGAGGTAAATGATTTGTAAAATTTGTCTCCCATTCTGTGAATTTTAACTTACTTAATGGTGTCCTTTGAAACACAAGAATATTTAATTTCAAGGATGTTCAGACTATTTTTCTTTTATGGCTTATAATTTTGGTTGTAAGGTATGTTACTAAATGGAATCAGCAAGGTGTACAGGATTGTTTATGTAATAGTAAACTATCTTTGTTTAAAAAAAGGAAAAGGACACATGCATATATGTGACAAATATGTTTGTATGTGTGTATGTATGTAAATGAGTGAGAGAGAGAAACTGCTAAGTTCTATAAGAAACTGCAAGCAGTAGTTATATCTGGTTGGGGAGAATGCAAGGACAGGAGATATGGATGGGAAGGAGACTTCACTGCATACTTTTTAATATTTCTTCTTGAGTAAGATGAAAATATTCATTATGAGAAAAAATAAATTAAAATGCAATGATTAAGACTAAACCAAGGATTTTGCTAACATTCATACTGTGTAAAATAATAAAACATGGCCTTAAAAGAGGCAAAATAATGAACAAGGATGTAAAATAATGATAGTTTAACAAAAAATATATTTTTACAAAAGAGGCAAGACAAATATATTTTGAAAAGACAGTGTGTGCATATGGCAGAAAAAATTCAAATATGAAAGAGTAGGAAGTGAAAAGTCTTATTCTTGACCTGTCATCCTTTAGATGTCACCACTTTTGCCTGACTCTTATATAGCTCATCAGAAATACCTTGTGACAATACATGTGCATGTACATGTACATGTACATGTATGTGTGCATACCATTCCATTTTCCTTTTTTAAACAAACAGAAATGGACTATATACTGTTTTATACCATGCTTTCCATTAAACAATTGATTGTGCAGATTATTCTACAATGAGATAGAATCTTCATAAGAAGTATAGGCCTGTCCAATTTTTTAAATAGGTTAAATAGTTTTAACATGTCATTTAACTTGTCCATTGCTAATGAATTTAAGGTTTTTTTCTACTCTGTTACTACACTGTTACTGTGAATATCCTGGCATACATATCTTTGCACATATGTATTTAGTATATATATATGAAATATATGTATATATATATATATATGAAATACCCACTGTGGAGTTGGAGCAAAGGCTCTATACTCTTAAAGTTTTCATGTATTTTCTAACAGATCTAGAATGAACTTATCAAAACTATCCTTTTGGGATTGTGATTGGAAGTACACTGAATTTACTAATTTAGGGAGAATTGAAATCTTTAGTGTTTTTCTGTCCATGTTTGAGGTACTCCTTTTCAATTATTCAAGTCATGTAATTTTCTAAAAGAAATGTGTGTGTGTATGCATGCCAATATAGATCTTTTCTTAAAATCAACACAAGATATTGTAATTTTTAATTGCTTGTAAATGGGACTTTTTAAAAAAATTAGTTTATTTATATATATTTGACATCAATTGTAGTCCCCATGGAATTCCCACCATTTCACCAGTGCACCATCACCTCAGTCCCTTGTGCTCTTTCTTTCTGCCTACATCACAGTCCTTCTCCCCCCACTCACAAAGTGCCTCTGATTTGTCTTTGTCTTTTTGCTCTTGTGTTGTGATTTTTTTGATTGTTACTGTTCTTTTCCTTGAGCCCTTTTTTTCTTCCTTTATATTCCTCCTAAAAGTGAAACCTCCAATATTTTTCTCTTGCCTTCTGACTTAGTAAATGGGACCTTTTGAATGACATCTTCTAATTGGTTACCAGCTGTCTTACCCTTTTATTAGTTTTATTTTCCAATTGATTTTCTTGATAGCTGGCTTTATGATCACCACATAAGTTTTGTCTCTCTCTTAATACCTTTTTTACCTTATTAAGTTAGATAAGAAAAACGTTCCATTATAAGAGTAATAGTGAATATCTTTGTCTTGTTCTTTATTTTAATGAGGCAACACTGTTTATACTATCACATGTTAGCCAGGGAAACAGGTACTCTTCTGTTTTCTGAGTTTGAGTGCAAATTGGTATAATCTTTTTTTTTTTTACAGCGGTTTAGTGTTGTGTATCTTGGGACCTTAAAAAAAAAAGTCATTCAACTCAGTAGTTCCACTAAAGAACTACAAATACTATTTGATGCAAGGAAATAACTATGAATATTCAGGGAGGGACATTCCAAAATAGCAAACAGAAACAACTTAAATTTTCAATATCGAGGAATTAGATAAACAAACCATGTTGTGTTTATTTAATGAAATACCACATTGTCAATAAAGGTGAGGTGGCTTTACATATAATATAGTGGAGAGATGCTCATGATGAATATTATTAACTGACAAAACTGACTGCAAAGCAGCTTGGACAATAAATATAGCATGAGTGCATTTTTTAAAGCCAACTTAATTGTCCATGTTCTGAAAAGCTAGCGGTGATGATCCTTCTCTGAATGTTAAATTTACAGGTCATCCTTTGTTTTAATTTTTGCTTGACTACTTTGAACTAAGGAGAAAAGGTAATCTCTTTTGAAAAGTTCAACAGAAACATTTAACTCAGTAATATTCATTTATTCATTCATTACTTATCTTCTGGGTGCAAGTCACAGAGAAAAGTGTATGACCTAAGCTCATTGCTCCAATTAAACCTCTACTCTGTGGCACTCACTGCCAACACAGATGAATAACAAGCAGTTTCTGCCTCATTTCTACCCTCAAAAAATATGATGGACCAGTGAGAAAGGTGGTGAAGAAGAAACTAGGTAGTTATATTAAGTACGATAGAAATAGATGCTGTTATAGAGTGAGACATAGAGGGGACTGTGGGAACACAGAGAAAAGGCTTCAATTTAAGAAATTGTGTTCCCATACGTTGTCCTTGGTTTCTAGGAATGATATTTTGATCTGTCTCTACAGGCTATGCTGTCCTAAAGACTCCACTAAGAAGCTTCTAGGCAAGCCTTTTGTACTGAGACAAGCTGTGCCTGTGGATCTGTTTCCCCACACCCCACATTGTGAGCTGGTGCTTCTCTTCACTCGATAAGCAACCTCCTGCAAGGCTGCAGGCTCTTTGTTCAGGCTGAAGTTTCAGTAAATCCCAGGTCTGGCATACTGCTGCTCTGCAGACCCTGAGAACATTGCCTGGGAAACCAATCTTTGGATCACGAGCAGGAAATATAGTAGGCTATTTTAAGCGAATTTCTAATCTTAGTCTTCACGTTCCCTTGCTTTCATGTGTGTTTGCCTGCTTTAGACCTCTACTTGACCCTGGATCTAGACAGTTTCTTCCTTTTGCTGTCAACTTATTGTGCCCTTGGTCTTAGTTTATAATCTTATCTTTCTAACTCGACGTGTGGTGGGCTGACAACACAGCGTTCCTCACCAGCTGGTAATAATTGCACATGGACTTGGATCTCTGTATTTGCCCAGAGGTTTTACTAGGTCTGTGCTACGTTCATGAGGTAGGCAAGGGTTGGAACTAGAAACAAGTGTAGCTGTTTAAACTGGCAGAGTAAGCTATAAAGTGATCACAGGTGACTCTGAACACAATAGAGCTTTATTCCTTTGGCCATTTGAGACTTTGAAGCTTCTAGAACGTCCTTTAAAAATGTAGTTACTCCTAGGAGCAATAACACCAATTAACTCTCATGCGAGGAGGGAGGATTAGTCATAGGAGAGATCCTATGGGAAAGTAGATATTCAAAGAAGAGACCAAATGCCTGTAATTGTGCTGTGTAGTGTGGAGGCAGAAAGCTCCAGAGTCCTGTAACGATCCAGTATATTCTATAATAAACTGCATATTGAAACTGGCATTCTCTAGTCCATGATTTCTTCAACTCCAGAGTTGTTCTTGGATACTTGCCCATCAGTTTAAATTGTTTTGACTCTTTTAACAGCCTAAGGATGTGTAATTCAGCAAGTATTGTCTGATTTACAAAATGATGTCAGGTCAATTAGTATGTTTAATTCTTTTCAATCATAAATACAGAGAAGCTTCCTTCTCAGAAAAAATATGGCTGTTAAATCTACTGTATAAATATCCATTTTAAAAAAGACTAGAAGGGAATCATCTAAAGTGCTAAAAGTGTAGATGTATGGTAGTCAGAGAAGTTTTTTACTCATTTGCCTATATTTCATTTTAAAGAGTGGGGTTATATTTTTACATAGTAACAATTCTTAATTTTTAAAAAATTTCCTTTGTTCCCCACATCTGTAAAAGGCAGTCCCATCTATCAATATTAGTTACTGTAGGGTAAGTGAAAATTATCAGGTTGTTTTGCCCTCTGGCCATTGGTGTCAATGATAGACCCCTGCAGTCCTGCACGCATGCCTGATGGCAGGCACCTGGAGTAGGGTGTGGGCATGCGTAGGTGGGCGCACCTGGGCTGAGACATGGGGCATATAAGGGCGGCGTCACAGGGATACCAGCAGGAAAGAAGCGACAGCAGGAAAGAGCAGAACAGAGGCACTAGAGACTTGAGAGCCCAGAGCATGGAGATTTACTGGGGGCTAGGGCCAGCCTCCTGTCCCTCCAACCCGACTTCCCCACTGGCCATGTACTGGGTCACCTCTGATGCAGAAAGATCAATGAAAGCCTGAAAAAGCCACTGAGGACTCCGAGACTCCTCCTTAACCCGTCTTCCTGAATCATAGAGAACCTGCTCTGTGCTTTCCTGCCCACAGTTACCTAAGCAGGAAACCAGCGTTGTCATTCCCAGTTCAACTTCCTACAAGGTGGGCTTCTCCTGGATATCTCCCAGGTACTCTAAACTCAGCATATCTGATGTTGAATGATTCACCTCTTTCCCCCAAACTGTTCTTCCTATATTCCTAATCTTGATAAATATACTGATCTACTCAGCCTCCAAAAGCCTGTAATTATTTCTGAGTCCTTTTCCTATACACCCTACTCCTACCGATTATGTAACCATGTCTCCATCCTGGGCGCTAGCTACCCTTGTCTCGTACCAAATTATTACTGGAAAGACTGTCTTCCCAATGGGTGGTACTTGGATCTACTTTTACTCCCATCCATTCCATTCTTTACAGCCAGGGTGAATTTTCAAAATTGCCATTATCGTGGTGTTTCTCCGGTGCTTAAAATGTTTGTCATTGACCTACTGTTTTCCAAGTTCCCCCTTCATAATCTGGGCAGCCTCATTTCTCTGTTGCATAGAATAGTTTTCCCTCGAAAGGGCAGATCTCTTCTGTCCTTCTGGTCTTTTTCAGTCTGTTTTTCCACTTGGAATGTTTTTTATTTTTTCTTACCTCTGCTCACTAATTTTACTTTTAAGGAATATCTAGTGAACAAATAGAAGAGAGACTATGGATATTTGGCTTCCTAATAATTCAGTTAGTGTTATATCCTGCAAGTAAGATGACTTTACTTTTTAAAAATTGACTTACCATCATTTAAAAATAATATATAAATTTCAGGAGTATAGCTTAATACCTCGATAAACATGCAGTGCGCTCCACCTACCACCAAAGTTCTAGTGCCATTCACCATTATCAAATTGACCCCCTCTTCCCATTCCTCACTACTCAGACCCCACCCCGTCTAGTCATTACCATTTTATGATTTTTGTATTTTGTTAATTTCCTTTGTTTCTTTATATTCCATATATGAATGAAACCATCCTGAATTTTTCTTTCTTTCTGACTTAATTTACTTACCATAATCACCTCAAACTCCAGCCTTGTCCCAAAAGCAAGATTTTATCTTTTTAATAACTGCATGGTATTCCATTGCATATATATACCACCACTTCTTTATCCAGTCTTCTGTTTTTCCCATGCCTTGGCTATTGTGAATAATGCTATAATGAAATAGGGATGCATATAGCTTTTCAAATTAGTGTTTCTGTATTCTTCAGATAAATACCAAGAGGTAGAACTACTGAAACTAATAGTTCTATTTTTAATTTTTGGGGGAACCTCCATACTATCTTTCATAGAGCTTGCACCAAGTTACATTCCCACCAACAGTGTATAAGAGTTCCTTTTTTCCACACTTCTTGTTTCTAGTCTTTTTGTTATAGTCTATTCTCACAGGTGTGAGGATGATAATTGCACATCACATTCACAGTGTATGAGTTCCTTTTTCTCCACACATCCTTGCCAACACTTGTTGTTTCTAGTCTTTTTGTTATAGTCCATTCTCACAGGTGTGAGGATGATAACTACATCACATTCAACATAGTGTTACTCTCCAAAATACATAAAGAACTCATAATGATGGACAAAAATTAATAAATAAATAGATGTAATAAAGGGACCCATCAGATAAGCATTCCAACCCCAGAAGCAAGTAGCAAGTCTTCCTACTCACAAATCTTCCCCCCAAAGAAGACATACAGCTGGCCACTAGGCACATTTAAAAAAGGTTCCGTATCTCATTAGGGAAGTGTGAATGAAAATAAGAATTTTCCTTTTTTTTTTAAAGATTTATTTATTTATGCATACAAGCACTGGGGTACAGGACAGAGGTGTGGGGGGGTGAGAGGATTCACCACAGAGAGCGGAGAGCAGAACAGGCAGATCAACGGAAGTACACTGCTGAGGGGAGCAGCGGGCACAGCAGGAGAGGTCTGCTGCACCATGTGGGTCCCCACCCTGGCCGGCAGCAGGGATCAAACTTGTGCTGCAGTGGCTGCGGTTTGCTTCATAGTGCGTTGCTTAACTCACTGCGCCACCAGGGAGGCCCGAAAATAAGAATTTTAGAATAATGCTTCTGTCATTTTTACTATGAATACTTTCATACAGAAAAGTTGAAGGAGTACAGTGAACAACAGTACATCCACCACCAAGATTCAACCAATGTTACATTTGCCATGTTGGCTTTATTGCTATGTGTTTGATAAATCATGTGAAAATGAGTTGTGGCGTCTAACACTTCACATTTAAATATCCCAGCGTACATCTTTTAAGCATAAGCCCACCTAAGACAATTAGCAGTGCCTCCGGTGAGGTCATCTACATCTAGGCCACGTGCTTCCTGAAGTGTGTTCTGCAGACTGCCTTGGGGTCCACAGGGAGACAAGGAACTTGCACCAGAGCCTGTATCAGCACACTGTGTCCCTCATCAAGAGTTGCTTCTGGGCCTCCCTGGTGGCGCAGTGGGTTAAGCAACGCACTATGAAGCAAACTGCAGTCACTACAGCTGCCGGCCAGGGAGGGGACCCACATGGCGTAGCAGACCTCTCCTGCCTCGCCCGCTGCTCCCCTCAGCAGTGTTTCAGTTAATCTGCCTGTTCTGCTCCCCACTCTGTCTCTGGTGAATCCTCTCACCTCCTTGGACTCTGGCCTGTACCCAGCTCTTGTATGCATAAATAAATAAATCTTTAAAAAAAAAAAAGTCTTGCTTCCCAGGCGCTTTCACTCATGTGGAATATATAGAAGAAAAAAGAACTGACAAAACTAAAACAAACCCTGGAAATATGACAGCAGAATTGAGGGTGGAGGTGGAAACAAAGTGGAGGGGGCGGGGCCTGTGGTGCCAGGAAGGCACAGAGGCTCTCAATGATTCCGGCAGATGGGTCAAGGAGGAGTCCTGGAGCCCTTGGTGGCTTTTTCAGGCTTTTATTGCACCATCATATCAGAGGCGGCCAAGTACACGGCAGGCAGGGGTCCTGGCATCCCTGCCTGCCGTGTACCTGGTCGCCTTTGATAATAAAAACATAAAAAAGCTGCCGAGGGCTCCAGGACTCCTTCCTTTACCTGTCTGCTTGGAATCATCGAGAACTTGTGTAGTAGTAAGAAAAGCGGGACAGGGGCATGGTTCAGGATGGTTCTGGGCAGACGGGTCAGGGAAGGAGAGTCTTGGAGCCCTCGGTGGCTTTTCACGCTTTATTTAGTAGAGGTGGCCAGGTACATGGCAGGCATGAGTGCCAGGGGGGTCAGGAGGCTGGCAGGTCTCCCAGCCCCCAGTGCATCTCACCCTCTCGGCTGCTTCTCTCTCTCTGCTGCTGCTCTACGCTTTCACTGCTGCTCTCGCTGGTACTGTCAGTCCTGTTGGTTCTGGCGTCCTCATGACGCTGCCCATTTAAGCCCGTGTCAAACTCAGGTGCGCCCACTTGCGCATGCCCACCCTGGAATGCTCGTAGCCCGCAGGTGTCCATCATCACAGTGGTGGGAGGGTGGAAATACCTGATAGTTCTCTGACCCTACAACTTGCTCTGTGCCCTTCCTGACACCACACCAGCTGCAGGGGTAGGAGGGCATGGGACAGGTTCTCTATGATCCAGCAGAGAGGTAAAGGATTCCTGGAGCCCTTGGTGGCTTTTTCAGGCTTTTATTGATCTTTCTACATCACTTGTGATGTGGCAACCAGGTACATGGCAGGCAGGGGGCTGGAGGGCCAGAAGGCTGGCAGGTCTCCTACCCCCAGCAAATCTTCACTCCCTGGGCTCTCTAGCCTCTGCTTGCTTCTGCCACTTCTGCTTCTTCTGCCTCTGTTCTGCTTCTCTGCTGCTCTGCTTACTCATGGGGACCCGGTGATGGAGCCCTTATAGGCCCAGTCTCTCAGCCCAGGTGTGCCCACCTTCGCACGCTCACACTGTATTCCAGGTGCTGCCATCAGGCATGTGTGCAGGACTGCAGGGGTCTGTCATTGACACTAAAGGCAGGAGGGTGGAAAAGCCTGACAATTTGCATTCACCCTACACCAACTATCCTGCTTTCCTTGGGACTTCCTGACCCTGCATTTT
Organism: Galemys pyrenaicus; assembly: GCA_019455555.1. NCBI lineage: Eukaryota > Metazoa > Chordata > Mammalia > Eulipotyphla > Talpidae > Galemys > Galemys pyrenaicus. The sequence continues at coordinate 2,526,609 of JAGFMF010011853.1, read as the reverse complement.
GAGATGCCCCTCAACCGTGGGCAAACCAGGATGGTTTGGTACATGGTGGTGATACTGAACTCCTTCCAGCTACTGAATTTCCTTTCAGTCAGCAGGTGGGTCTAGAGACTTGATTAGATGCAGATTAAACAATTTTTGACAGCAATGTTTCCTCAGTAATACTGCATCCTTTGAGTCACATCCCACCAAGGGGTGTGTCATGTCTCCTGCCCGCACTTAGCAAAGGCAGTGATTTAGGTGATTGCCCTCAGAACTCCCCGTGTAATTTTCTCTTTATAATTAGCTAGAAATCTGAAGGGGGAGGTGTTACTTTTTTTTAATCAGGTGACTATCCTGTTCCCTAATAACCTCTCACCTAAAGATTTCAGCAGTCATGGATTACTGTTTGCTGACTCAGTAATTTTTCTCATAAGCTATGAGCCAAAAAGGAGAGCTAAAGGCCTGATTGCTTGCCCTTGTCTACCAATTTCAGACCAAGAGATTAATGTAACACTTCTGGCAGTAGCAAAGCAGTTTTTTAATATCACTCATTTCAATATTTTTATTAAATCTGGTGTTTTACATTCAAGTCAGTAATTTTCATTCGGCAAACTCAAATTTTCTTCACATTTTGTAGGGTAAAGGCTGATCAGGTATTTCCACCTTCCCGCCACTGATGATGGGCACCTGAGGTGCTGCGAGCATTCCAGGGTGGGCATGCGCAAGTGGGCGCACCTGTGTTGGACACGGGCATAAATGGGTGGCGTCATGAGGATGCCAGAACTGCGAGCACTAACAGACAGAACTGCAAGGACCGGCCGACCAACAGGACGAAGGAGCAGCAGCAGCAGCAGCAGAGAGAGAAGAAGCAGCCGAGAGGGTGAGATGCACTGGGGGCTGGGAGGCCTGCCAGCCTCCCGACCCCCCGGCCCCCATGCCTGCCATGTACCTGGCCACCTCTACTAAATAAAGCATAAAAGCCACCGAGGGCTCCAAGACTCTCCTTCCCTGACCCGTCTGCTCAGAACCATCCCGAACCTTGCCCCTGTGCCATTGCCATCCTGCCCCTACACATTTCTTCAGTTTTTTCCGTCAGTGGGAGTTGCTGCAGGTCAGGTCTCATGTCCATTTGACATGCCTTCTCTGTCTCTTTCAGCACCGCCTTAGATTCTGGCACGAGGCTTGTGGGCCCACTGTTCATTTCCCTGCCCCCTGTCCTGGTATTAGCCATTTCTGAGAAGCCCCAGTTCCACTAATGATGAGTGGTATTTAGAAGTCATCATCAGGGTGCTGGATGCCAGGAGCAAAATCTAGTAGTACTGTGGCCCCGCCTGTGAGCGGCCGAATAGTATTATGACCAACTGCCTGAACCTGCAACTTTCAGTGCTAAAACTGGGAGCATCCAAAGCAAACAGCCATAAGAAACTGATCACCCTAAATTGGTCACATTGTTATTACAATAGTAAAGATTAAGGAAGAATAGTGGAAATTGGGGTTGGGACATGGGGAGCAGTAATAGCTAAAGTAGCTGAGAATCTCCAGGAGATTTAAGAATTTGTACTGCATGATTTTTCTAGCTATAAAACATGTAGGTCTCGGGCAGTGAGTCTCAAACTTCACTGCATATTAGCATCCCCTGAAGAGCCCTTTAAAATCCTGACACCCACCCTGGACAGATCCAATTTAACTCGTTTAGGGAAGGGTTTAAGCATCTATAGGGTAAATGGAAAAGGTTTTCAGGCTTTTCTGCCCTCCCGCCATTGGTGTCGCTGGTGGACACCTGCTGTCCTGCACGCATGCCTAAGTGGGCATGTGCAAATGGGTGCACTCGGGCTGAGACACTGGTGGCCGGCGTCACGAAGACGCCAAGGGAGAGCAGGGAGAGAGAAAGGCAGAAGCAGCAGGAGTAGTAGCAGAGGCATGAGAGGCTAGGGAGCCCAAAGAGAAGATGCGCCCGGGGCTGGGAGGCCTGCCTGCCTCCTGGCCGCCCGGCCCCCCTGCCTGCCATGTACCTGGTTACCTCTGATATAATGAAGCAACAAAAGCCTGAAAAGGCCACCTTGGCTCCAGGACTCCTCCTTAACCTGTCTGCTCGGAATCACTGCTCTGTTCCTTCCTGGCACTACAGCATTATTATTTTAAAAATGCCCCCAATGATTGTCAGTGCCAAGGTTGGAGATGAGTGGTCTAGGGATGCTTTACTACTGAGAGGGGCCTCGCTCCCCCTCCACTCCCAGCATCATTGGCATCAACCTGGGAGCTTGTTAGAAATGCAGAATTTCAGACTTCACCTCAACCCTCCAGCAACCAGTTTTAACTAGCCCTCCAGGTGATTCATATGCACACTCAATTCTGAGAAACATCGGTTTAGAGTGTCCCTTCTCGGTTGCACAAAAGAGTCACCTGGGAACTTTTAGACCAGCGCTTCCTGGGTGTCATTCCCACAGGGTGATTGAACTCATTTGGGGTGTGGCCCTCGGCAGCAGTGTTTTCAAAGCTCCCCAGATAAGTCTAGTGAGCAACCAAGGATAAAAATCACTGTCTCGAGATTTTGTCTCCACGTCCAGTGTTTGGCTCGATGACTAAAAGTGCACATCAAGTTACAAATGAAAAACTAGGTGGGCAATACCTAGGCCAAATAACTGCTTTTGCTGCCTCCCTGACTAGGAGGAGGCAGAAACCTTTGCAGTTCTTTGCAGAGGTTTTTATCCTTTAAAGCATTTCCTTTCTCATTCCTTCTGCAGTTCTTTTGGCTGGTGTGGTAGGGAAAGGTAGTAAGAAACGACCAGTTGCTAGGAACCCTCGCCAAGTAGGACAGTTTTAGGAGTTGGTCCGCAGCCTGCTTCCTGCCTGTTTTCCAGAACTGGCTGCTCGCTAAGCTCATCTTAGAATTGGCAAAACTCTGGGTGCAAATTTTGTTGTCTTCCTTACAGGTTTAGAATTTTACCTCTGGTTCCCAGTCTTGATTGCACATTGGAATATCTGGGAGTTTAGAAAAAAATGCTTCTACATGTATGGGCCACACCCCAGAGCAATTCAGTCCTCACAATCTCTGGGAGTGATACACAGGATTTTGGAAGTTTTGAAGTTTCTCCAGTGATGCCAATGAACAGTCAGTGTTGAGAACCATAGGTTAGGGCACTGGATTGTTTTGGGGTTGGAAAGAAGAGGATGATTTCCTTGGCTGGCATTTTTGTCTTTTTACCTCTCGTCTTCAAAATTATATTACTGATTTTCAATTCACAGGATCGTCGTATGTTTCAAGTTGGTATACCAGTAGTGCAGCCATGAACCAACTGGTGCTCCCTCTGGCCTCACCAATTAATGCAAGTGCGAAAAGATAGCTGAAGTGGAATGTCAATATAACATCCCAGACTTAAAAAATTTCCTGTAACTGATTCAATTCCATCATTGTATGTATTTCCTGTTGCTTCTCCTCAAAGGAGACAAGTGGGTGGCAATGCCAACATCTAGCCCAGAGCCACACAATGGAGAACATGCCAGTATCCCAAGTCCATTCCTAACTGGCAGGGGTCCTGAGGCCTGGCTATGAGAATGTAAAACAGGAATCTAAATATTTAAAGGTGTTGGCATTCACAAATTGCATTTACTGATCACCTTAAAACCAATCCAAGGAATATCTGAATATCTGAATATTACCATGTTCACTCTTGTATCTTACTGGCACCCAGCAGTGTCTAAAATGGGGCAAGTGTTCAGAGAGCCAATATAGCATACTGGCCAGGAGGACCAGCTTTGGAACCAGGCTGACCTGGCCTCGAATCCTGGTTCTGTTGATTATATGCTGTGCAACCTCGGGAAAGTTCCTGAACCTCACCAATCCTCTGTTCCCTAGCCCTCTCCATGTAAAAGGTTAGTAATAGCACTTACCTTATGGGATGGTTGTGACTGATTTAGTGAAACAATATAACTAAAGCACTTTGCAAATTGCCTGGCTTGTCCTCACTGCAAGTTAAATGGGAGATATTTTTAAATAATATGATTCTTTGTTGAAGGAAGAAATGGATGTCATAGTCTGCTTTCCTTTCCCACTCTTGAGATGAACTAGCTAAAATAACCCAATCAGTTTGTTTTCTGTAAGAGTTCAATACTTCATTTCAGGCAAACAAAACCAAATGTTCATAGGAAAGAGTCCTTTCTCTGTCACTGTGTATGTGTTTCTCGGCATCTATGTTAAAGTCAAATATCACAGCTTCTAGTACAAAGTTTAAATACAGTTTGAAGAAAAAGAAACAGAAAACAGATAAGGAAGGCCATCCCTCTCATTTTGTCACTTTCATAATATTGGTTGCTAAAATAACCCACTTGTCAAATCCCTTTGTACTACTGTGAGAAGTGTTAATGTAAGACGTATTTTCTGAAAATAACCACGATGAGGTGTCATGAATTAAGAGCTCGGATACAGAAGTAGTGGAGTTCTTTTTAGGGTAGGATAGCTCAGGATTGTAAATTTCCCAAAGCATCTCCTGGCCTGCTCTCACTACCTTCTAAAAGGAAACTTGTTTCTGGGGTGATTTTTTTTTTAAACTAAGCATACCATAAATGCTGCATGGGATCCTAGAGGGGATTCTGAACAGGAAAAGGACATTAGAGGGAACACTGGTGATACTGAAATCAAGTCTGTAGTTTAGTAAATCGTATTGTGCTGATATTAATGTCATAGTGACTGAGTTATGTGAGGGATGAGCTTTACGAAAAGCTGGGTAGAGGATATACAGGAACTCTCTGCGTTATATTTACAACTCAACTGTAAATCTAAATTTACTTCAAAATACAAATAAAAAAAATCTAAGCACAATATTTAAAAAACTAAACATACTGATAGAAAGTGAGCTCTGAAAAGCCAGGTCTGGGCAGGTGTTGCGGCCAGGACTCTAGGGAGAGAATAACACTCATCCAGCTACCCAGCTACCCGGCCACATGCTAGTTATTTGACTGTAAGTACTATCCAAGACAAGGTGACAAGGGCCAGGGTGTAGCATGTTGTGTTTCTTCTGTAATAAGGAATTTTTGGCAGCCTATCAAAAAAAAATTCCTCTCTCTTGGTATAAGCTAGCCTCAGTTAAAGCACAGCAGCCTAACTTAAAAAAATGTCCAAATATGTTTTTGTTTTTGAGTTTCAGATATTTATTAGTCAGTGTAACTGCCAGCACAGTATACCAACATGATTTTGTGCATTTAGAGGGGAAGTATTTCCTGGTTAAGTGGAAAATGGTGTACATGGCTTCTGGAAGACCTTCATTTTAAGCAGCTTTATAGTGAAATATGTCATTTAGAAGTTGACCTTCTTTCTTCAGTTTGCTGTTATCTATATCCACTAGGTAGAACTTAAACTGATCATTGGGACCCAGTTTGTTCCAGGGTAGAGGATTATTCTTTCTGTCCCAACCGACATCTAGATTGAATAAAGCCGGTAGTGTGACATAGCAATGCTCTAGTACCTCCTTCTCCAAAAAAGACGAAGAGGGTGCCAAGCTAGGATGCTTCATGTCCTGACCAAGGACTAGGTGGAGCATGGTTGTGGGAGAGGTCTTGGACTTTGGTCACCTGCAAGGCCAGGGACTAAGTCTCTGTAGTGTATCTATGTGGAGTCCCCAAATACTTATTTTCTTAAAGTGCCGCCTTAGTGTTATTTGATCAACTGGGTGTTTGGGAGGAATTTCTCATCATAGTGCTGAACAGGAGATGGGAAGGAGTAAAGGAAAGATCCAGCTGCCTTGAAAGCACCAGTCCCCTTAGCACTCAGTTCTTTACTCCTGAGTCAAATCTGTGGGGTAAAGTCCTGTGTCAGCTAAAATGCAAGTGTCTGTGCAAGCTAGTGTGATCAGGATGACAGTGAAAAACAAGTGTATTAGTGTATGAAAGGTGTTGGGGGAGGGGAGTTGAACCTGGTAGGACTATGGCACTATTTATTCTTGTAGGTTCTTTAGGGACGAACTTTTCCAAGTATGATTCCCATAGTTCTAATCAGCAAATGTATTCTGCTGTTTTCACTTAACACTTTCTCACATCTGATTCCCACTTGCATCATGCATATAATTGTCATCTTTAATGGCTATGTAACATTCTATTGTATGGAATAGCATGACAGTTCTTAGCACTGGGCTCATTTTTCTGAGCAGATTAAAAGGACTGCTGTCTCTTAGCCCCAGAGGTCTATTTTTATTTCTGGAAGTGGCGACTAACATGAGTGTGGGATCGTGTGGGATTCCTGAGTCATCATTGCAAGGCACAGTTTGAGTGTGTTGTTAACATCACTCTGCCCACCACCCGACAGCAGAGCCTCCCGGGCTCCCTGGACCTCAGCCGGGCACTTTATGAGCACAGGGGCGGAAGTCCAAGCCTTCCCGACTCCCACAACTCTCAGCTGATACTATCTTCCTGCCAATGACAGGAAGTTCCTGCTGCTTTCTCTCTGGCCTGGGATTTTAACTCCACTTCACTGACAGAAAAGACAAAGGGAGTGGGAGGATGGGCTAAGGCAGAGGTCAGTAGTGCCAGAGCTACAGTTTTTTAAGGTGGATCTGAAAATGAAGTGGGACGAGGGGATGATTTCAAGTCCTGGAAAGTCAGGTGACAGCACTAGTTCTCTCCACCCCTTCCTGTTGGAGAACCAAGTTTGGGCCGTCCAGCAGAGTTGGCAAGGACAAGTGACCAAGCGTTGAGTCCAGGCTTGACCCCTACCCCACCTGAGGCCACGGACATTTTATAGCGAGGAATGCTAGTTGGCAGGCTTTTCCTGAGAAGAGTACTGTTGTGTTCAGTGCACTCGAGGGAAGTCTTGCTGGCAGCCACTTTCTTGAGAACTAGTGATTCTAGTAGGTTACCAGCAGGGAAGAACGATATTCAAAATACAAGTGGTATGGCTTAAACACCAACGCTCAAATGTCTAGGGAATTCATAGCTAGGCTGGCTACTTACTGCTGGGTCCACGCTCCTGCCCTACCTAGACGATCATTGTCCTTCCTTAGCCCTTCCTGTGTGTCAGCTGACCCATGTTCTGCAGATCATACTGAATACCAGCCCTGCTGGTAGTGTACCTCTGATGGGTAGAAAAAAACAAATCAATGGTGGTGACCGGACCGCGGGAATTGAAAACAATTCAGAGCAGAGGGACCCCTCTACCTATCATATTGAATTTTCTACTCAGAAAGCCCAGACCTGTCTTATAAGATAAAATGGACAAGTACCCAGAGCCACATGGGTCTTGTGAACCGATGGGCCCCAGTCCTGTGGTGTCTCCGACAGGAGCCAGGCTCTGAAGGTCCTCAAGTAGAGAGGTCAAGACATTGACAATGGAGGAAGAGACCCCGGGCAACCACTTGCTGAAATAACAGTTTCCCTCGGTCGGGTCACAACCTCAGGAGCATCTCAGGTATAATGTGAAACCCCCCATCCCCACCCCATACAAATACACAGGGAAGGAAAGACTGAAGAAAAAGGCAGACACTCCATATTGGTTAATAACCAAGGGAACTTACTTATGAGGCTTTGTCTTGGGCAGCTGTAAGACAGAGTTCTCTGCACCTACCCACAAAGTTTTAAAAGTTTATATATAAGGGCCTCCCTGGTGGCACAGTGGGTTAAGCAACGCACTATGAAGCGAATCGCAGCTACCACAGCACGAGTTCGATCCCTGCTGCCAGCCAGGGAGGGGACCCATATGGCGCAGCGGACCTCTCCTGCTGTGCCCACTGCTCCCCTCAGCAGTGTACTTCCGTTGATCTGCCTGTTCTGCTCCCCGCTCTCTGTGGGGAATCCTCTCACCCCTCCACACCTCTGGCCTGTACCCAGGTGCTTGTATGTATAAATAAATAAATCTTAAAAAAAAGTTTATATATAACCTTTACCACCTTTAATCACGTACACTATCCAGATGGTCTCAACAGCACTTTTTGTCTCAGGGATGTATCCTAGGGAGTTTTTGGGTGCCAGGAAGGAAAGGGAAACACACATGCCAAGAACCAGGGAGACAGCGAAGAGCTTCCAGAGTCAACTCATGGGTCAACAGGAGGTCGCATTCTTTTGATTGCCTTTCCCAACACCCTCCAAACTCAAGAAACTGTACTTGATCTTGGTCTCTGGGTTGCCACATAGATTTGACCTCTTTGGCAGATTTAGGATTCTCAAAGATGGGATATGGGAGACAATGATTGGCAGTGGTTAGAGCAACACTAGATTTTCTATGTTCTTTGTGCTTTGGAATTGAAGACATGTATCTCTGGATTATTCTTTGCAGAAAAGACAATCCCTCTAATCCTTCTCCCAGAAGAGGAGGAGGGTATATCTGTCTAATGATCTGACTAAGCCCCTCCCCTAGTCATAATAGTAGTAGCTAACATTTAATGAGCTACTTTGCTATGTGCCAGGCACTATGCTTAGGGCTTTTATATAAGATTGTCTCTTTTGATCCTCCCAACAAGCCTGTGAGGTAGGTACTCTTATTCCTGTCTTTGCTGGGGGGAATTGGCAAGTCACCAGCTTGCTCTGGGGTTTGAAGTAACAGCCTGCAGCAACCACATTAAGATTCAATTTTAAAAGATTTTTTTTCCTTTATAGAAATAAGGGTATGCTGGCTATTTTGGGGGGGTAGCCTTTAAATAACCTTGTGATTGATAGATTCTATGTAGGAAAATATGACTGACACTGAGGAACACATACATTGTACACAACTGAAATTCAGTTTTGTGAAATTCTCCACTCTGCCTGCGTTCACAGGCAGTTCTCACCCCCTGTAAACACCCTTCACCTTCCATCTTGACTGAGAAAGTGTGCTTGCCTCATAGACACACGTGCCATAAAGAGAAATGTGGGGATGATCCACTCTTCCTACGAACCTTCATTTACAGTCCCCTGCCTGATAAAATGCTTCTTCAGTACAGGCACTTGCTGGGTGAGAACAATTGTCAGTAGAATTTTCCAGTATTATTTATCGGGCAAATTGGTGTGTAGGGAAAATGGAGCGGCCCAGGCTTTCTTTCTGCCTTCCCATCGCTGGCCTCTACAGCCTGTGCCTGCAGTATTGCTCTCCTCCTAGGTTTCATAGTGCACACATGATATTACGTTGGTGCAAGAGATATTTAGGAGCCCAAGTGCAGGGCACGCACAGACACCTGGGGCCCCACGGTGTGAGCATGGGGCCCCACATGCCTGTGATTGTGCAGACCCGTGCCAGGGAGCCAGGAGGTCAGGGTGTGGACATATATGTAAATTCAGACACCTGGCCTAAAGCAAGGGATAAAGGGACTCAGCTCTGGCATTCATGGTGGCATTGCTCTGGAGCAAGCTGAGATGAGAGAGACTGAGAGAGAATGCCAGATAGAAGAGAGAGAGCAGAGTTCATGGGGGCTGGGGGGCTTGGTTACTACCTGCCTCCTGGCCTCCCTGCCTGGCCTGCCTGCCCGCTGCTCTGCCTGTTGTACCTGTTTCCCTGCTTCAGCATTAAAAGGCCTGTCAAATCTATCTAGGGCTCCAGGACTCTCTTCCGTCTGCCAAATCCACAGTGAACCTGCCTGGTCTGGGATGGTTCCCCAGCATGATGGAAAGCAGGTGGATGGAGAGTGCCCAGAGAAGACCAAGGAGAATGTCATATTTTTGGACAGGGAAAGTAGAGCACTGTCTGGGACACGCAGGAGATCTGGATTTTAGGAGTATCTTGTCAGTGATCAGTTGTACAGTCTTGGGCAAGTAACTTAAACTCTCTGTACCTCAAGTTCCTCATACATTTAACAACCAGGGCTACAACTGAGGTTGTAAGCGTCCTTCCAGCTTCATGACTAATAAGATGAACCTCACTCAGGATCTTGGCAAAGACCCATAGGGTGTTGGGGTGGTTCCCTTGGAGATAAACCCATATGGAATATATAATAGCAAGTGTTGCAGTCTTAACCAGTATCAGACACTCCAGAAGGGGTTGTAAGACTGAACATTCTGTGTAAAGTTTCTAGCCCCCATAAACAATTATGGGCTAGCTGGTTTACATATGCAAGACCACACAGGGTAGGAGTTAAGAGCATGAGTTATGGAGCTGGACCTTCATTTGAAAACCAGTTCTGCTGCTTCCTAGGGGAACACACAATAATCCCTCTCCAAACCTCACTTACTGCCTCTGCAAGATGAGGATAATAGAAGTGACCTTGTGGGCTCATGAAGAGGAAAGGCAATAACATATGTAATGGACTTACCCTAACACCTGGGAGAATAGACGTGCTTAGTCAAACATGTCTGCTACTACTATTGACATGCTTATTTCTATCAGTGTAATTTTTCTGATATGGGCATGGCTAAGCTCCAGCATTTTTCCTGGGTGGATAGCTTTTTTTTTTCTGGGTGGAGTTTGAGAACAGCATAAGCAAATCTTTCCGGCCTAAAGTATCTCTAGAGTCAGATCAATTTCTGCTCCAGGTTATGAGATCTTGGACAAATGATTGAACTTCTGGTGTCCTTTACTTCCCTCAGCTGTGAAATGTAGTCAGGTGCCTTTCCCTACCCCACAAAGCAGTTGTGAATCAGACGAGTGTGACCTGTGTGCTGTGTCTGCCCATTTAGAAGGCATCGAATCAATCAATGGTGGTCGTGGAACTGATGGTGCAAGTAATGGTCACATCATAGTAAACAAGTACCACCATTCTCACTGCCACCCTTGGGATGGAGGGTTGAATGTGTTCAAGCATCTACAGGTTTCGTCTGACCTAAGTCTTAGCAGAACCAGCCCTTGTTGATCCTGAAGGAACAAGAGAGAAATTGTTGCTAGGCTTCCTAGACACTGTCTGGGAATTAAAATATTTGGAGGCATGACTGAAAGTGATTCAGTAGAGCATAATTCTCAACAGAGGAGTTCTATTTATTTTTTGCCAGCCCTCTAACACCCAAGAACCTTAAGGAAAAATGTAGTTTTAAATTGGCCCCATATTTCTAAGGCTCAGTCTCAGTTGGTCAAGCACATGCTGTTCACAGGCGTCATCAGGGGTATCTGGGTGTAATGATGTACAGGCTCTGTTCTTTATCAAGGTTGTCTTCATTCTCATTGAGGCCAGCTAACTTCCCTTGATGGCTATGGGATGTGTGTAATGGCTAGAAGGTAGATAATACAGGAATCGGTTGTAAGATTCACATGAATGACTAGAATGTTGATATTTAGGAACAATGGAAGTTCTCAGGAATGTGGTATCAGAGTAAGTGGAGTTGCATGGGCACTGCTGAGATGCTGGCCAACGAAAATTAAAAAATTGAATGGCCTGCTGGATCTGGAGATGAGCCCAGTTAAGGAGGGAGGATATTAGATGTTTCTTTCAACTTCCTTTCATTTTTCTCTTTAGTAACCTGTTAAAAGTCTAACAAGAAAAAGAAAATAACCAGTCATTTCAAGCAAAGCTAAGCACCGGTTTCCTGTTCTGACTATAGATAATTTCAGGTTAAGAGGGTGTTGGCCATTTTCTACAGAGGTGTAAACTACACCTCACACGGCACCCACCCTCTGTGCTGGCCCTATCCTTCCTTTCGCTTTTGCCCTTCCATATTGCTGCTTCATTTACTAACCACAGAATCCAAAGCCTTCTTCAAAGGGAATTTCTAGTAACATATCCTCCATGTCCCAGGTATCCAGAATCACTTTTGTCCTGGGTTCTGAGGTGGTAGAAATGAGACATGGGTCTGAGATTTGAACTGATGTTTAGGAATCTTCTGACACCTAGAAAAACACTCCTTCCCTCTTATTAGCTAGATTCCTTCTGTTCAAATCTCATCCTCACCTCTCATGCCCAGATCAGTGTCTTTCTCCTCCTCAGTGACTCTGGCCAAGTCCAGACCCCTCCATTCTGGTGGAACAATATAAGGCTCCTGGGGTGGATGGAAAGGCCAGACACCTTGAAGAACAGAAGTGACATAAATTAACAGCTGATGGTCTTGGAAACTGGGGTCCTAAGAAACACTGAGGAGTAGCCAGTAACAACGGGCCTCAATTCCTCACAGCTATTTTTAAAGGCTTGATTGTATTGGGAGACATGAGAATTGTGTAAAATTAAAAAAATAACAAAAATTTAAAGAAAGTATGTAGGCCTTTTCTCAAGATCATCTAGAATCTCACCACTAAAGAAATCATGAATAGTAATGTTTGGTTATTTTCCTTTAGATATGCTATTCACGTAGAGACATCACGTTGTTCAAGTTGTACTCTGGTTGGCTATTTTCTCTAATAAAATATGAACTTGTGGGAAACTTTCCCTGTCAGTAAATATAACTAACCATCAGCTCTTTTCAGTACTGCAACAGTTCCTGATTGTGTGGATGCACCATGATTTCTTTAGTCATTTTGCACTGCTGAAAATTTAGATTGTTTCTAAGTTTTAGCTATTGTATATTGAACAACCATGAGTATCCTTTGTATTTGTGTCATTATCTTCACATATAGTACAAGATATGAGATGCTTGGCTTAAACGGTTTCCACAATTTTAAACTCTTTCTCGCTCTCTCTCTCTCACTTTTTCAGAAGACAGGAGGGACAACTAAACTATGCTCCATAAAGCTTGTGGGAATTTGTACTTTTACACTGGAAATCATAACCTTTATCATTACCCTCTCATCATCCTAAGATCTTGGGTCACCCAGTACTGTGACATCATACTGGGTTACCAGGAAGTGGTTCCCAAGCACTCTTCCTGCACTTCCACTTTTGCCACACCATCTCCTGACCATCAGCCATAGCTTCAAACTCAAAATAATAATACTGCTTTATAAATTGTGAGGGAAAGTCTTGTGGTACAAGGAGTTGAGTCTCAGCACTATCAAGTTCAATTCCTGTCCAGGGAGGGGACCCACATGGCGCAGCAGACCTCTCCTATCTCACCCACTGCTCCCCTCAGCAGTATATTTTGATCAGTCTGCCTGTTCTGTTCCCCACTCTGTCTCTGGTGAATCCTCTCACCTCTGGCCTACACCCCAATTCTTATATGCATAAATAAAATAAAAAAATAATTCTTAAAAAAAATGAATTGTGAAGGAAGGCCGGTATATCTCGTCTTCCCTGCTAACCGCTGACCCAGCATTACCTTTGAAAAAACCAGTAGCAGCAGCACGTGGCGCTGGGATCGGCAAGTTGTCACTCTGATTGCAAAACTCCACAGTGTTGGGAATTCTTTTTTCGCTGGAACATTCACCTTCCTCCATGGGTTCATCCAAAGCAAATGTTACAGATATATTCTTTTTCGGCTTTAATCGTAAACCTTCTTTCTGTACAGCAAGGAGATGGAGGGGGAAAAAGTCAGGTGGTGCCACAGAGTGGTCTCTGTGCAGCCACATTTACCGACACTAGCTGTTCACCTGTAGGATCGGCTTTAGGGGTCTAGCTTCCGCTGAGTGTTGTCCGGCACGCTGTCTTTTCTCTTTGGATAGTCCCAACCTGGCAGAGAAGCTGGGGAAGAGAGAATGGACAGAGTCATAGTGAGAAGACATATTTCAAGCTCCTTGATTGAATGCTGCTATTACCCAGTGTGCACCATATGCCTTTGGACAGTGGAAGGGAGAACAGAAAAGAAGACATTTAGATCTTTCACTGTTCAAAACCTTGGTTACCTCTTGCTATCTCTTTTCCATCTTCCTTTACGCTCCCATCTTTCCTTATTGGAAGGATCAGCGAACTGGAAGCAGGGAATGTGGTGTGGCTCCAGGACATTCATCCACAGAATGTTTTAATTAGCTCCTCAAGGGATTCATGCTTCTCCTTTCCTTGTATAAACCAGGGAGTAGGAACCTCATTTCCAGAGGGTCTCATACCAATAGCTTTACATTTATACGACTCACCCCACTGGCATGGCCACTCATATTGTGCTGGGAGTGGGGAGAGGGAGGTGTACTTAACAATGTTGGAATGTTTGTGGTCACTGCCCCAGTCCCATTAGGGCCAGTGCATCTTGAGAGTGTTGTTCAGCACTATAGACTCCTAGCACCTTCCAGAGCTTTCTGCTTATTTTGAACACTGACTCCAGCCTCTATTCTTACCAGTATACACAACTGAGGCAGCACAGTACCTGTCTGAGGAGCATCTTTCCCCAGATGTTCTGATGCTCTTAGAAGTTGAGATGCTCGAGGTGAGTAGCTGTTGGTGCATATACAGTTCTTCGTATTTATTCCCAATGACAGCCAACAGCCAACAAAGACCTTCAACTATGGACTTTTGGTTCTTCTTTGAGAGGTTTTTGATGACTGAACAGGATTCCTGTGACAAAAAGAGAAGAGAAGGCCCCAGCTCATGAGTCTGGGATGCCTGGGGCCTGCAGTTCCAAACTTTATCCAAAAAAGCAGAAGGCCACGTAAGTTCTGCTGGGCCTAGAGTGGTTCTTGAGACTTCCTAGAAGACATTGCGTGTTCACCCCTGAGAATGTAAATGAAAGCTACAAAAACTTTAATAAAGTGATGGTGACTTATCTTGGATGTGTGACCTTGAGAGAGTGACTTAGAATCTCTGGGCCTTGGTTCTCTTGCCTATGAAATGAGGACACTGAAATTTCCAACTTTGCAAAACTCTTTTGAAGTCTTAATGAGAAAAACAGATGTGAAAGTGTTATAAGAATGTGATAGTTGTTATCACCATCGAGCCATAAATGATCACTATAGATGTTGCCTGGTGGGGAGAGGCTGTGCCCCGGGCCCAGCACACAGAGCTAGTTGTGTAATGGGCTAAGGAATGCACCAACTGGGCTCTAGAGGGGGTGGGGGTGGAGAGTGATACTTACCATACGCCATGGAGTCTTGTTCTCCTTTAATAGCCTTTCCAGGAGTAGGTATTCTATAATATCAGAAGGTAGGAGGGCATTTCTCTTGTCTTGTTTGTTTGCCAGGCTAGTGCAGGGCATAAGAGAGAGAGGGTAAGAAGAGAAAGAGTGAAGCAGAAATAGAGGCCAAGGATGAGAAAAGAAGGGAAAGAAGAGGAGAAACAATCCCAGTACAAGTGTTACCTACCTAGGAATTAGCTTGAAAGATGTACCCAATGATTAACCAGATTTTTTCTAACCAACACTCAGTGGAAGAAAGTATGGCACAAATAACTTGAATCCAAGATAATCCCCAGGCCTCATTTCTTACTTCCTGTACATTATGCTGTCAACATTTAATTGGAATTGCTAACTGGCATATGAACAGATTTGGAGTTTTTAATATCCTCTCCCAAGCTTGTTCATGCTTGAGTGGAGGGGGAAAAAATGGTAGTGGGGAGAGAGGTGGGTTGTTGGCTAACCTGAATTACCACCTGGAATAAGTGCTAGTTACATAACTCTTGAGCAGACTGTCAAAGTGGGGGACATTGGTGTTGATTATACAAAATACTGATTGTTTTCTGTCACCATCTCAAGATCAGAGAATGAAGCTAGGAAAGGAAGCAAAGAAAAGTCAAAGGATCGAAGTGGTAGATCTGGGAATTATTTGCCGTTTCCTCTTGATGCTTGTTGTCAAAATTACCTTTGCATGATTAGGCAACATGCCCCCCCCTAGTGTGTGGTAGAAAGTAACACTTGAAAACACCCCGAGAGGACTGGGCTACTCTTCCTCACCGAGACAGAGGGAAGAGGAATTCTAGTTGAACAAAGGGGACAGCCTGCCCTTCTTTTGCTTCTCTTAAAAAGGGGAAATTAAGGACAAAAACAGAGTCTTACAGTAAGATGGGCTTTCCTGTCACTCTCTTATCAGACAGGAGACGTGTTAAGATGATCTTTGCTTCTGGCATGCGCCCTACATCACTGGAATCCAGAACAAAAACAATCCCGTGTGCCTGTGCATAGTAGTTCGGCCAGATTTCCTGGTCCTTTGTGTCCCCATTCAGATCATAGATGGAAACTTCATAGTTGTCTAGCAGATGTTTAGTCAGTTCGGATTTCATGTAACTCTTCAGTCTTCTGGAGAGTACTATAGATAGGGGGAGAGAGGAGACGCAACCTTTGAGCAAGAGACAGAGTTACATCAAAATTTGTTAAACAGTGACCTGAACCTTGACGGCAACCTGTTCTGAGGACTGGATGATGAAGGGAGTCCTACTGAGGCACCCTGCCCTCCTGCTCACAGAGATTCACCTCCTCCACAGGCACTTCGACCCTGCTCTCCTCTCCTGGCTCAGTAAACTTCAGTGGGTGCCTGCTGCTTCTAGAACAGAATACAGACTCCATTGCTTCTTACCTGCCAGACCTGTCTCTTCCCTGATTGGTGTCCCTGGAGCACACCCAGTCTCTCCCTCCCTCTGCTCCTTGGGTGACTTGCCCCCTTCCACATGTCATGTCCTTTTGCTCTGGGTCTTCATGAGACATTATTCCTGCTGTGTAGAGCATTCCTATCATCTTGCTTAATGCCAGTTGTTTTTAAAACATTATATCAATTTATGTTTTGCACCCCCTAGAAAGTTTACCCTGACTCACACTACCACCTCCTTTTGGAAGACAAAAGGGCCTTTCTTCCAGGCATACCACTATCACTGCACATGTTACAATGGTATACAGTCTGTGAGTTTCTTATCTGGGTTATGAACTGCCACAAGACAGGAGCCCTTTCCATTTTATTCACCATAATATCCATGTTGCTGAGCACAGCAGCTGGCACACAGGAGCTCAATATGTTGAATGAATTTGATAAGTGAATAAATGAGTGAATGAGTCAAGAGGGGCATCCTTCTTTCCCACCTTCAAGCTCCAGCTCGAGTGTCAAGTACCACTTTCTTGGCTGGGGACCTACTCAGCTCTCTCACTTCTCTCTGTCTGGGCACATGGTCTGTTAAACTTGTCCTTCACCTCTTCTATGTGTGCCCTATTTCCCCAGCTAAAACACAAGCTCTGTTGAGGGTAGGGCTCTGTGTGACCTTACATGCACTAAGTGTTCAATGAATGTTCAAGGTACCTGTTACCGTGGGTGAGCGAATGATGTCTTCTTTCCTATATTCCCTCCAAAAAACCTTGGCGAACTCAGAAACATTTGCCCTTTCAAGGCTGTGACTGGATTCTAATATCCTCTGGGGCATTCCATACCTCACTCAGCTCCCATAGAAATGGAGTTCAAAATGCAATCACATTTATAGACCTTGCAGATGACTGTTCAATTGACAGTCTGGCCCAGCTGTCTGCCCACATCAGTAGCAAAATGATTTTATAGATTGTCTACACTCATGCCTGGGAATTCTAAGACCAAAATCAGTAGCTTCTTATTTATAGTCTCAGATCTACCTGTGACATTTCCATGGGATTGCCAGAATGAGTCATTTGATGGAGAAGTTAGTAAAATGCTTTCAGATCTTTGAAAATGCATGATCATACACTTATTTAGTGTACACATATCTCTGCATTATTGTCATTACATTTTAATGTGACCTTGTAACTCATCTTCTGTTTTCATGTTAGTCAATTATCTTTTTAATTATAGTCTTCAGATAACATATAGTTTTCAGTCACAACTTTGATGTGATATTTGCCATGTTTGTATTAGACTACCAAAAAATAATAAGTGACTAGATTAAAACCCTAAAAGTAGATTTTAATGTTTCCTGCATTGAGAAAAACTGTATATTGCTTTTTTCCCTGTCAGAGCAGAAGATTTTTCCCTATTTTTTTTTTCACTTGAAACCTTGCCAATTCCTTCAGTAATGCGATGTTTTGTCGGTGACCCCTAGAAGAAGTTGTTTTGTGATAATTTACATTTTTCTCATTCCCTCCATTAATTTGCACACACCCTGAGGACAGACCCCTAGTCTAATTCATCTCTGTATTCCTGGCGGAGTGTTTTGTAAAGCATCCTCTGGGGAATGCCTGCTTCCGCATTACGTGGGTGTGGTTAAGTCCTACCATAAACCAAATGAATCAGAATTGCTAGGCTTGGGACCCAAGCATCTGTATATTTAACAAACTCCTATAGTTACCAACCCCTCCCTTTCCCCACTCGATGATTCTTCTGCACCTGAGAACTTGAGAACCACTGCCCTCGAGAGCGATGACCCTCACGCCTGTGTGCCTCGGCAGCATCCTCTAGTGCTCTTGTTAACATTTAGATTTCATGGGCCCTCTGCAGACCAAACTATCTTCATGTTCAGGTCCAGGATCAGCAGGCATGAAAGCTTCGCAGGTGATTTTGATTCTTGGCTCTCCGTCCTGTGCTCCAGGGTCACTGTGGTGCCAGCAAGGGCACAGAGCAAGTACTTCATTCTGAGCAGACGGGTCAAGGAGGAGTCCTGGAGCCCTCGGTGGCTTTTTATGCTTTTATTGCATCATTATATCAGAGGTGACCAGGTACACGACAGGCAGGGAGCAGTGGGGCCAGGAGGCTGGCAGGTCTCCTAGCCCCCAGCACATCTTCACTCTCTGGGTTGCTTCTACTTACACTCGCCTGTTCTCTCTTTCTCTGTGCTTTGTCTCTCTTCTCCTGGCATCCTCGTGATGCCACCCTTATATGCCCCATGTCTCAACCCAGGTGCACTCACTTGCGCATGCCCACTTGGGCATGCATGCAGGACCTCAGGTGTCCATCATCACACCAATGGCGGGAGGGTGGAAAAATCTTATCACTTTTCCAATTACCCTGCAGTCACCTACGGAACTTTTTAAACCCATGTCACCAGGCCTCATTCTCTGAAGGTTTGAGTGCATAGATCTGGAGTGGGGCTCAGGCATCGTGGTTTTTGAAATACTCCCCAGGTAACTGACATGTAGAGCCAGGTTTGAGAGGCCCTGCTCTAAATGCCCTCATTTAGGACACCTGTTTATGCTCATCCTTGGCTTCTTTTTCCACATGACTGCACCAGACAAAACAGTTACAGTGAATGGTGTCATCGATAATAATGGCTTGTGTCCCAACATATTTTATAACTGGTGTCTTCAGATGTTCACACAAGTTCTTACTTGCAAATTGGAATTCCTTCCTAGGTAATTGTCTGTTGTTGGCAATCACAAACATTTGAGGGGCAAGAAAGGGGAGCTACTCCAATTTGGGTATCTGACAGCCTACTAGATTGGCCATAGTGGTCCAGCATGGACAGAAGTGGCTGGGTGTGTTCTTTAAAACAACACATCAATGGCACTTTGCATCCTGGTCACTGGCAACGTCTCTGTAAATGAAGGCACAACCATTGATCTACTGTTTTATGCATCAGCCCCAAGTGATTCACCAAGCACAGGACAAGTTAGACAATAACAAATTTGACTCTGGGCTGTAGCCTCGAGGAATTAGAAAGGAAAGCAGAGACTATTCTCAGAGACAAAATAGAAAGTGGCTAATTGCAGATCAGTGCTTCCTAAAATTGGCTGACCACCATAAATAACTGAGTTCTTCAAATAAAGATTTCTAGATACCACCCAGACTATGCGAATTCTGAAATGGGGCCAAATTGGGGCTCTAAAAATGATCCCTACTTTGATCAGTATTCCTGTGAATTATCCTATTGATACTTTGCGGATTTTCTTGCTGCAGTTTGCAGTTCTATAAATTTTGCATATCAGAGAATTGGGAAAAGCAAGGGGGTAAAGTTTGCTGCTTATAAAGTAGGATACTAGGCTGAGCCTTGGCCTTAAATATGGTTTCTGGGGAGGCCACTAGGGGGTGGGAGTGGGGCTGTGAGAAGGGAGCAAGGAGAAGTTATAAAGAGGCAACATGTGGCCAGAGGAGAATGGTGGAATGGGGGAGAAACTTCATTCCACAAATATCCATTGAATAATCTTCTGGAGGGACTAAAGACACAGAGACTAAAGATGCAGAGATGAAAATAGCCATTATTTCTCCTCAAGGCCCATCGTGTCAGGGATGGTTTTGCAGTCATGAAAGGACATGTTGTAGGTGCGTGATTGAGGGAGGCATGAATGGGGTGGGAGTGGAGGCATGAGGTGTTATGGGCATTAGGGAAAGGTTTCCTGAGGTCAGGCTTAGGCTGTGACTCAGGGCCTTTGACTAAGCAGGTAGAGGGGATGAAATGTGAGATATAGTGGGATGGGACCTACAGAAGGCTTGTGTGTGTGAACAAAAAAGTTATGATGGGGCAGGGATGGCAGTTCCTTCTTTTTGCTCTCTCAGGGGGCATATGTGGAGAGCATGGGAGATGAAGCTGGAGAAGTAACAGAGCAAATCATGGAGGGTCTGGTGTGTTGCTCAGGAAGTTCAGCTTAGTTTGGTACCCATGAGGAAGCATGGATTTTTAAAAAATTTTATATAATTTTTTGATGGTTCTATAATTTAAGTTTTGTTTTCTCCTCAAATAGTCATTTTTACTGTGGATCCATTGATTGACAATGCTGTATGTGATTCAGAGGCACGGGATCAGACTTCAGAGGGGTGCCCATATACCATACCCACCATTAAGGCACCCACAGTCCTCCACCATAGCTGGGAGGCATACAGTGGGCTATATGGTTTTGAATAGAGAAGTGGCATGAAGTCCTTGTGACAATGTGTGGCCTGAATACTGGGCAATACTTGGCGGGGGGTGGGGGGGTGGGGACAACTAGAGATGACTAGACCAGTCAGCAGGCTGTTGCTGTAATTGATGTAGGCTTCAAATAGGTCAACGGCAGAGGAGTCAGGTCAAGCCTTTCCTGTACTTTGCTGAGGGTTGCCAGGTTATAGAAAACCCAACTGCAACATCATACCCCTTCTTTCAATTTAATAAACATCAGTGGATGGCATCCTATCATAGCCAATGTGCCAAGCCCTTTGATTAATTGTCTGGTGGTTAGCTGGGTCTTCATAACAAGAATAGCAGCTTCCTGAAATTTTGTGTGACTGCTTCTTGAAATGTCAAGGTATTCAACTGGAGATCTGGTATTAAACTTCCACATCTCCAAACTGACAACATTTCTCAAGCTCCAGCATTCTATATTAACTGTCACAAGGAGTTCCATGTCATTAAACTTCATCATCCCACACTTCTCTCCTTTCTAGACCAAGTTCCACTATAATTGAGCTCTGAAACTAGACACTGTTTCAAACATTATCGTTCTTCATAATTGACTGCAACGTTTTACATAGTTTGAGCTCATTCATCCTGACACTATGAGAGGACTTTCAATTAGCACATTGCATAAAAGCACCAAGTGACAGTAATTATATAAATAAGCTGACATCAAAAAAAGAGGAGGGTGTGTGTGTGTTGGGAAGTCTTTATCTTCAGAAGCGGGAACGTGAGGGCCATGAAGTAAAGCTCGGAAGGAGTGACTGTTTCACTGGGGTCTAAGACTCATAGGAGACTTAAACTGGAAACTAATGATTTTAGTTCCTTACCTCGTCGGAAGACATCCGCAAGAAAAGTTTTACCCGAGTTGTCCAAGCCAATGATAATGATGTTCACATTCCTGAAATGGAATAAGAAATGAGTCAAAACCTTAAAAGCACTGTTAATTCTTAGACTAAACCATGAGTTCTGCTCTTCCTCAGTGTTTGGGGCTCTGCCTGCAGTAGTTCCAATACCTGTACCATAAAAGGCATGGCCGAAATGGTAGAAAGTGAGAAGCCCTCCTAAGAGTCCCCAAGGATGCGTCGTTTCCCTGATTAAGAATTTTTCATCCAGAGCTGGAAGGGATTACAGTAGCCAAAATTAGTCAGAAGGAAAAAGATAAACCCAGATGGTCTCACTTTCATGTGGAATATAGAAAAACCAAACAAAAGGTCAAGAAGTCAAAACTAGCAAGCTGACCATAGAACTGAGACATACAGAAAAGAGGGGATGGAAGGGGGGCAAACAGGGGTGGGATGAACACAAGGGAATATGGCAATGGTTCACAGGTGGTATGGTGCTGGAGAATTATAGGGACTGCAATGATGTAAGAAAAAAAAAATTTAAAGAAAAAAGAAGGTAAGAAATTAAAAAAATTCTCATCCACCCCCAACCATGCTCCCAGTTTTGTAGACACTGCTAAATAACTTCTCCTAACAATATATTCCATGAATATGTGTCAAGGAACTTCAGGCAGATATATTGGAGGAAATGGTAGAAAATGTCTAGAGAAATAATTGCAATATTACCTTCGTTTCTTCTGTTCAGTTGTCTTTAGCCGGGCCCAGCAGGAGGTCAGTAGCCGGAACATGATTCAGCTTAGTTCTTTAATATTAAGGGAAGCAAGTAAATAAGAGATCAGCCCCATTATTAACACTGAACTTTTGTCAGTTTATGGCTACATTGGTGCTGATAAACAGAAAGACTGGGGCTGTCAGTAGTCCATTACTTGATTCTCTCCAACTTTGTCTATAAATGTCATAGAGAGAAGGACTGGTTTTCTTCAACACCAGTGGCTTGTTCCTGCAAAAATGGGAATAGTGTCTTATTAAAGCAACCTACACAGGCGTAATGGCATCAGACATGGTCTATCCCTTAAATCGTAATTCATTCCTATTTGCATTATCTTTGTTCAACCTGGGGAGGTGGGGTGGGAGGCATTGGAGAACAACAAGCTTAGATTTCAAGAAGGATCTGTTGGGAGATTTGTTCTAAGTAACAACTATCGATTGGGCTTGGTTTTCTTACTGCTTCTGCTTCAAAAATGTTGGAGTTGGTAGTCCAACAGTGCATATAATTCCTCAAGCTGTAAGGGACCTTAGAGATCATCTAATCTAATAGATTTCAAGGATCAGTCCAGGTCTCCTACTCTCAAAGCTTCCTGAGGAATGGCATAAGCTTCCCAGGTGAATTCAGTGTCCAGCCATATTTGGAATTGATTGCATAAATAAAAAGAGTAATTTATACAATCACTTCGAGGTTCATTCATGTTGTAGCATGAATTCCTCTTTATGGTCAAATAATATTCTATTATATGGATATACCACATTTTGTTTGCCCATTCATCAATTTATAGACATTTGAATTATTTCTACTGCTTGGTTCTTATGAGTAGTGTTGCTATAAACATTTGTGTACAAGTGTCTGTGTGAACATGTTTTCAGTTCCCTTGGGTATATACCTGGGGGCATAATTTCTAGGTCATGTAATAACTCTTTATAATCTTTTGAGGAACTACCAGACTGTTTTACAAAGTGACTGCAACATTTCACATCCCCATCAACTGTAAGGGAGGGTTCCATTTTCTCCACACTTATTGTTGCCTTGTAGTATATAGCCAACCACGAGGGTATAAAGTGGTAACTATCTGTAGTTTTTATTTACACTTCCCCAATAACTAATTATGTTGAAGCCCAGGACTGGGAAGAAGCTCTTGTTGGCTTAGCAAATTACTTTGGCTGAGACACAGATGGGCTTTGCTTAGCTAGTTTATGAGTACAGTGTATGTGCCAGTTAATCAATGGATAACTGTTCCGTGGAGTCATCCACTGTTTTGAAAAACTGCCATTCCCAAATACTCATATATCATAGTATTTTTTAGGGCACAGTTCATACCCTAGAAAATCATTTGACTCCTAGATAATGGATATGACTTGTGCCAGATAAAAGTGAAACCTCATATATGGCCTGTGACCAAAACCAGCCTTACTCTAGCATTACTTGAAGCTGATAAGACCTGGGCCTAAAACACCAGAGTCTGATTGTCTGTATTCCATGATAGCCATTTCCCTTTGAGACAAAGTAGAGCTTCATGTTTATTTTCTGATAATTGGCAGAGCTTCCTGGCTTGATTTCAGGCTCTCTGAATATTTAGTGTCACCAAGAAAGGTCAAACTGGCATCACACAAGTTCTTCCATAAGAACTTCTCCTAGGATACATAGGAAAACCAAGAAGGAAAATGACTGGACTAGAGATTACCAGTCCTTTTTTTTTCATTTCCAGTACCTCTAGTGGTTACTCTAACTATATCACTTAATATTTTCAGATTTCTTATCTGTAGAATGGAGATAATACACTTTGCTTACCTTCAGGTAGTTAATTATTTATCAGATTAGAAGGTGGTTCTTTTTGGATGAAAGTCATAAGATGTGTAGAGTAAAGGAAGGTATTGAGATTTCTAACCTTCTAGCCAGTTTAACATGGCTCTGTGGCCTGCTTATGAGGGGTATGGCAATGTCCTAATAATGGCTGCTAAGGCTCTGTTATATCTATGGCAACCACTGCCTGGTTCATAGCAACCAAACTCACATCTCCTTACCTTTTATGATTGCAGTTATTTAATGAATCTCTGTTCCTTCTGTTTTATTTTTCTTGTTTACAAAGTATTTCTATAGAATTTACGGTGTGCCAGTATTCATTTAAGTAGTTTACACATATTAACTTATTTAATCTTTATTACATGACAAAAATAAGGGCTGTCATTCCTACTATTAAGAGATGAAGTTCAAAAAGATGTTCAAGTAACTTGTACAAGGTTACCCAGCTGGTAAAAGGTAAAACCTGAATTCAGACCCTGGTGGTCTGGCTTCAGAGTCTGTGATATTAGGTTAAGGGTCTTATAGGTTGTGTGAGATCTCAGGTACAAGAGAAACTACTGCTGCTCTGAGCTTCTCCATCTCTTCTGGCCAAATTATATCATACTTATTTCTTTTGCTGTGAATTATTTATTTACTTATTTTACATTTTCAAAGGACAGACATATTAGGAGAGCTTCTGCTGTTGCTTTGCAAAGGTAAATTTTTGTGAGGAGAAATGTCTGCATGATCACAGGTGGGTGGGAGAGCTGCCTGTAATGAATTTTTAAGAACTAAAATTTATTTAAAGAAAAATTGCAAACATGGTATAGAGTACTCACTACCCAGTTTCCCATATTATTTACAACTTACGCTAGTAGGGTGTGTTTGTTACAACTAAGGAATCTTGTTAATATATTATTATTAACGAAAGTTCATGTTTCATTCACATTTCCTTACTTTTAATGTCCCTTTTTTGTCCCAAGATCACAACAGGTACACCACAGGCCACTTAGTTGTCAAGTTTCCTTAGGCTCTTTTTGGCAGTGACAGTTGCTCAGACTTTCTTTTTGACCCATAGATAGAATGCCCCTCACTTGGTGTTTGTCTAATGTTTTCCTCATGATTATGAAACAGGGGCAGAGAGGGCTCTGAGACCAGAGAGCCACCAAAAAGCCCCCAAAGGCCAAAAGGCCACAAACCAGAAGCAAGGGCTATAGCAATACAATACACATATAATAGGGGCCTATGGGCCCAACAAATGATGGGCCTGATAAAAGGACAGGTCCCTGTCTGTGGGTTCTTACCCACAAGCAAGGGACCCCCAGGAACAACAACCATGGGGTTTATTTTACAAACAAAGAGCTTACTATACCCATAAGTGGCTGGCTATCTCACCCAGATAGAATCAGTGATGGTTGCCATTGGTCACCAGGAGTGCTGGACAGTACTGGCCACTACTGGTTTTGCAGAGGCACCCAGCGTTAACAGCTCTTTGTGAGTTGTTGGGTTATACCAACAACGAACAGCTCTTTAAGACACCAGGCCCAGGGCCTTTGGTGCTCCTTTCAGACAACATCAGAAACAGGACCTGAGGCCCAGTCTGACAAAGGTCTTTGGTTTTTCTTCCCTCCTTGGAGGTCAACTGCTAGATGCTTCTTTTCCTCTTTTTACAGAGGCCTGGAATGGTCTTCCCTTTCTTCTTCCTTGGGGGCTGATGTCATCTCTCTTTCTTCAGGGGCTCCCCTCATCTCCCTCTGATCCTGGCTTATAGCCTTTTTCAGGGTGCCCCATCCACAAGTCTGGTTAGACCATTTTTAAATCCTGTGGGTGATTGGTCCATTTAGCACCAATAAGCTCATAGCTCATACCTGATTGATCCATTCCACGATCCAGGAAGTAAAAGGGCTCTGGGGAGCAACTGCCACAACTGACAAAAAGACAGTTGCTGGGATCTGCGAAGCAACTGTCACAACTAAGTTGTGGTGGAGCAACAGGATGAGAGAACACCCAGCAGGAGCTGGCTCCCACCACTGATGCAGCTGGGTTCTGGTAACAATTAGACTGGAGTTATGTGGTTTTGGGAGGAAGACCACAGAGATAAATATCTTCACATCACATCATGAGTATATGCTGCTAACATGACTTATCACTGATGATGATGACCTGGGTTCCTGGCTGAGGTGGTGTTTGTCAGATTTCTCTGCTGTCACCCTTTCCATGCTGTATTCTTTGGAAGTGACTATGTGCAGCCCACACCCAAGTAATAAGGAGTTCTGTTCCACCTAAGTATTTACATAAATTGTTAAGGATTCTGCTGTGTAGAAAGATTGGCTATTCTCACCCATTTGTTTACTAAATCATTTATTAATACCATATGGATTCATGCGCATTTCTTTTATAGTTGGAGTTATAATCCAACAGTCAATACACATATAATAGAGGCCTACTTATTTTCTCACTCAAACTGTTTCCAAATTTGGCACTGGGAATTTTTTCAGTTAACTCCTGTCTCCCTTTGTCATACCCCCCATTATTGTGGTTTTTGACGTTGTTTTTTGATCACTTAATTTCTGAGACTATAAAATGCTTCAGACTCATCTTCTGTATTCCTGCCATAGTCATAGAATTAGCTGTTTCTCCAAAGAGTCCTGGATCATTGCACTATAGAATAGTCTTTGAAAATATGGTTGTGTTGTCCTTGAAACTAGATGTGTTTTATTGCTACTGGAGTGTCTTTGCTTCTAGACCCTTTCAGAAGGCAAAGCAAGAAATTATATGTATACTACATATATCTTTGTGTATGTACAAATATATATAAATATTTATGTGACCATGTTCATCTACACTGAGGTCATCCTGATGTCTTCACCTCTAACATCATTCTAGCCTCCAATTGATTGGTGCAACCTCCTGCTCCAACACTAACAATGGCTGTATCAGCATTGTTAATTCATATATCACCATAGGAAACAACTTGACCACTAGGTTATAATGATTTGTGCAGTTCCTTTTGCCTTTGGTATTACAAACTCCACTTATTTTCACATTTACTTGAATTAATACACTTACCCTACTCCTGCAGTGAGATTCTTCCATACATTTGTAATACATACACTGTGATAAGTTCATTTCATATGTCAACTTGATTGGGCCATGAGATGTCCAAATATTTGGTCAAACATTATTCTGGATATTTCTGTGGAGGGTGTTTTTTAGGTTAGATTAATATTTCAATAAATAGACTAAGTAAAGCAAATTGCCCTCTATCAAACATAGAACTCATCCAATCAGTTGAAGGCCTGAATAGAACAGAAATGATGACCCGCCCCCCTCAAAAGAAGATTCTTTCTGCCTGATTGCATTTGAACTGGAATATTGGCCTTTCATTTTTCTGCCTTTAGACTCAAATTGAAACAATGGATTTTCCTGGATCTCAAGCCTGCTGGTCCATGACTGGGACTATACCACTAGCTTTTCTGGTTTGTAGGCCTTCCAACTTATAGTGGATCTAAACCATTGACTCTCTTGTGTCTCTGCTGATTCATCCTGCAGATTTTGGGACTTTCCACACTCCATGAACACATGACCTTTTAATAGATAGGTAGGTAGGTAGGTAGATAGATAGATAGGTAGGTAGGTAGGTAGAGAGATACTATTTATTGAGCTGGGCAGCCATTACAGATAAATTATAGTACCGGTTTCCTTTTAGCTAGGTGAAAGACCTTTGAGATGAACCAAAGAAAGACCTCTGGAGGGGATCAAAAGCAATTGTTTTTAGAAACCATCAATATATGCACTTCCATGTTTACGGCAGCACTATTTACAATAGCCAAGAACTAGAAACAACTTTAGTGCCCATTTTTTAAAATTTTTTAATTTTATTTTATTTTTTGCTTTTTAGTCTTTTTTTTCTTTTTATTAAAATATTTTAAAATTTACATATACTTGCCATTAATTGTAATCCCCATGTATTCCCCATCACCATCTCACCAGTACACCATCACCTCAGTCCCTCGTGTTCCCATCTTCCCTCAACCCTCCCCCTCCCCTCCCCACCATAACATAACTTTAGTGCCCATTACCTGGTGAATGGATAAGTAATATGTGGTACACTTACACAAAGTGTATAACTATAAAAAAGATGAAACCCTGCCATTTTCAACAATATCGATGAACATGAAGGGAATTATGCTTAGTCAAATAAGCCAGACAGGAAAGACTAACACCATATGATTTCACTTTTACATGGTGTGGAAATAAAATGAATGTATGAGCAAAATAAAACAAAAATAAACTTTCAGACTACAAGGCCAAATAGTGGTTACCAGAAAGAAAGGAGGAAAGGGTGGGGAATTGAGTGAGGAGAAAACGGGAGAATGGTATGGTGAAAAGTAGAATTGGATTTTTAGTGGTGAACTTAATGTATACATACACATGTTGATTTTTCAATGATACACACTTGAAACTTACATAATGTTATAATGCAACGGTAATTCATCAACAACAAGAAACCATCAAGCAAACAACTGGTTAAAAGTCATCGGGACCATAAGAACTGATGACAAAGACTTTCAACCAGAGGCTAGAACCAGTTCTCTTTTCCATCTTTTCTAGAGGTTCAGTAACCAATTATGTATAGTTTGTTAACACTAATCAGCTCTTTAATTTACCTCATCTTACTCACTTCCTCTCATAAAATCTCCCAATATCATACCTCTTAGGGGCACATTTTAAGTTTTTTACCTGAATATGTGTACCCTGAATTGAAACATGTGCACGCACACACACACACACACAAACACACTCACACATACCATACACATCTGATTGTTGGGATAAGAATAATACATAGTCTTGCATTAGGACCTCCTTCTATCTTACCCATTATATCCTGCCTCCAGTTCTCAGCCTAAAATACTCTCCTCCCACCCTTTACTTCAATGGTTTCCCCTCATCTTTCAATTTTTAATTTAAATGTCCTCTCCTCAAAGAAAACTTCCCTGACCCAGATGTTTCTCTTTAGTTTTTTTCCTGTTATTTCATTTTTAACAAAATTTAGGTAAAATTGGCAGACATAGAAAACTGCATAAACCAAAACTTAGCTTAAACTGTTATTATAAATTGAACATATTTGTAACCACTAATTACCACCAGGGTCAAGAAATAGAATTTTGTCCTCAATGCCAGAAGCTCCTCCTGTCACCCTTCCAATGCATAGCCCTCTCCCTCCCTGCTAAAGAAACCACTATCTTGACTTTTTTTTAATTGAGGTAACATTGGTTTACAACACTGTATATAGTCTAAAATTACATTTTCTCATAATGTCAGATAATCTTGATTTTTAAGTAGTTCTTGTGCTTTCTTATGGTTTTAATCACCTAGGGGTGCATCTCTAGACTATATATATATAATTTTTATATATTTTATTAGTCATTGCCATTGGGACTACAATTAATATTGTAACTTTATAACAGTGTAATTTAAGTTGATATCACCTTCATTTCAATAGCATACAAAAATTCTGTTCCTTTACTGCTCCACCCTCCACTTTGTTGCCACAACTTACATCTTTCTGTCATGTGTCCAATAATATACATTATTTTGTAATAATGCAGGAAATAAAAATAAAGTTACACATTGAAAAATGCAGTAATTCTGACTTTTATGTTGATGATATGTTTACACTTAGCAGAGACCACACAAATTTCTTTGTATGACATTGAGTTATCATCTAACATTCTTTTGTTTCAGTTGGAAAGATGCCTTTTAAGATTTTTCATAGGGCAGGTCTACTGGTAATGAATTCCCTCAACTTTATGTGGGAATGTCTTGTGTCTTACTCCATTTTTGAAGATTTGTCAGATATAAAATTCTTGGTTAACAGTTTGTTTGTTTTTTGCAGTTTCAGTGATACAGCCTATGTAAAAGAAATTATGAGCTGTTAGGATGAGTTGCCCCAAGTCCTATTTTAATAGGTGGGCTAAATCATGGACTAGAGAGCTCTGTCCATATGCTTTGACTTACCACACTGATCATAGGTACCATGCTCGTCAAAAAATAAAAGCATTAGGTAATCTCACAGTTTCTTGGAGGGAGAAGGCCAAGAGCTTGCAAGTGCAGCTGGAATGTAACCTATCTGCTCATGCCTGCACATAGTCCAAGCCAGAAACAGCTATGATGTTGCTCTTTTCCTCCCCATCTGGGGAGCCTATCCTTTCAATATCTTCTCCTCACTCTCTTAGAGGAGCTAGGCTAATTTCTCCATTCTGGCAGTAGCTCTCTCATGCATGTGTCCCTAATAAAGCCTTGCTTGGTACTAGTACACCTAGCATTCTCCAGTGAATTCTTTCCCTAGAGGGCAAAGGACTCACTCTTTTGGGTAGGGGCCTGGAACATCAGCAGTTTATTTTTTTAAAAAACATTTTTTTATTTATGCATACAAGAGCAGGGGTACAGGCCAGAGTTGCGGGAGGTGAGATGATTCACCAGAGACAGAGTGGGGAGCAGAACAGGCAGATCAACTGAAACACACTGCTGAGAGGAGCAGCGGGCTAGGCAGGAGAGGTCTGCAGCACCATGTGGATCCCCTCCCTGGCTGGGGGTCGAACGCGCGCCGCTGTGCTGAGGAAGCTTCACAGTGCAGTGCTCAACCTGCCACGCCACCAGGGAGACCCCACATCAGCAGTTGAAATATGTCATCTCATTGCCTTCTGCCCTGCAAGATTTCTGATACCTGAAAATCTTATTGAGGATCTTTTGTACGTGATGTGCCACTTTTCTCTTGCTGCTTTTAAGATTCTCTTTGTCTAAGGGTCAAAAAAAAGAAAGAAAACTTGCAGACAAACTATAGATCCGAGGCTTACTGCAGGGGAGGCATGGAAGAGGGATCAAAACAGGAGGGAAGAGCATAAAGGGACAGTGGTGATTGATCATGGGTAATAGGGTGGTAGGAGAACTATGAGGACTACACTTGAGGGGAGAAATAAAATGTTTCATAGAAAGGAATAACAATGAAAGAAAATAAAACTTAAAAAGAAAGATTATCTTTTACAGTTTGACACATTCTTTTTTTTTTTTATTAGTTATATTTGACATCATTTGTAGTCCCCAGGGAGTACCCACCACCATTTCACCCGTGCACCATCACCTCAATCCCTTGTGCAC
>JAGFMF010011853.1:2471238-2484218 GCA_019455555.1 Galemys pyrenaicus | reverse complement strand
CCCCCTCCCTCTCCCTCCCCTTTCTCTTCCCCCCTTGTTGATATCAGCTTTAATAAAATATGTCAGATGATAAATCTGTGACATGTACTCTTTCTCACTAGTCATCAGGTAAATTCACAGTAAAATCCTAAGATACCACTCACTATGTACCAATCAAAGAGGCTAAAATGAAAAAAAGACTAACAATATCAGGTTTTGATGAAGATGTGAATGGACTGGACATTTGTCCACTGTTGGTGATAGTGCAAATTGGTAAAATTACTTTGGAAGACTATTTGCAGAATGTACAATAGCTGAAGGTGTGCATGCCCTATGATCTAGTATAAAAACACTGCCATTTCTGCTGTTCGGGGCTCAGGTTTTTGGGAGTGATCCCACTGAGCCCACTGGTGTGACAATTAAATTTCTCTCTCTCCACCTCTCTGAGTGCTGCCTGATTTCTCTGGGAAATTGCCATAACAACTGAACACAGGGAGCTAAGTAAATGATGGCACAGACCCTTCTGAATTTGAAGCCTCTGTTACTGAGGTTAAAGAAGAATAAGGAATATGGAAGACCTCTGTACCTTCTCAATTTTGCTGTGGATTTTAAATTGCTCTAAAAAAATCTTAAGAAAGACAAGTAATGCTGACTTTTTTTTTCTTCTGTCTCTGGAAATAACTGGCTGTGTGTGTGTGTGTGTGTTACACGTGTGTACCTGTGTACAAATATATTTTTTGATGGGAGAATATTTTTAATCATTCAGATACAAGATAACTTACATAATGCCATAAGCCAGCTAAAATATGTGGCTTTTATATAGGCAAATATAAAAATATTCTAGGGAGTAGAATAAAAATAAATTGACTACCAGCATATGTAGTGTCAAAGAGAAAACCTTTAAAATGTAAACTTTGTATCTTTTTCATTGAGTTAGTATTGATTTACATCATTGTTTGTATTTTAGATGTATAGGGTTCATCCCTTTAGGTGGTTGTTGCCACAGCACACGCACTGCCAAAGCACCCAGTCTACCATCACAGTTCTTTGTACTTACTCCCCCTTTGTTTTGGCTGTTCTCCTGACGCCTCCTCCTCTGGTAGTCACAGTTCTATAATCAATTTTCTACAGTTTCAAATGCCCAACAATAGGTGACTGGATCAAGAAAATGTGGTACATATACACAATGGAATGTTACTCAGCAAACAGAAAAGATAAGCTAGAGACATTTGTAGAAACAGGGATGCAGCTGGAAGAGATTATGCTAAGTAAAATAAACCAGAAGGGAAAAGAAAAATACCGGATGGTCTCACTCATTGGAGGAATATAGGTGAACAAGAAAAGAAAAACAATAATCCACAGCAATGACAAAACGGCAACTAAACAAAACAGGAATGAATAGACAACTACAACCAGAGACATCAGGGAGATCAGGTCGGGGACAGGAGGAGCACAAGGGACTGTGGTGATGGTGCACGGGTGAGTGGGTGGTGGACATTCGGACACTCTGTGGGAACTACACCAAGGAAAGCAAGCAAACGTTGTAAAAAAAAGTTAATTAATTAATTAATAAAAATTTATTTTCTAGGGTTTTACTTTATGAAAGTGCCATAAACACCGTAGGATATTGTTTTGTGTTCTTGGATTTTACGTACATGTAATTATACAAGATCTTCTGCAACTTTTCCCCTCAACACTATGCTAGGCCTTGTGGAACTCAAAACACATATGGGAGAACCATGAGTTTGTGGTCTCTTTTACATGAAGACAGGGAGTAAGACTGCTATTAACTTTCTTTTCTACATCCTAACCCTCTGTCAGCTGGCCAAGAATGCTGAGTTTGACCTGCTTAAAGCTTCCAGTAAAATAACATAAAACACGAGCAAGAGGTGACTGTTCTTATTTAAAGCCACACCCCCCCAGCACAGCTCTGTCATGGCTCTGTCATGTTCGACTAGTGCTGGCAGCAGTGACTGGATTCACAGCCTGACCCAGACAACAGAAAAGCTATAAATGTTCTCCAGTGTAATTAAAATAGACTGTCAGCAGGGTGCTTGAATAGAAATCCTAAGTTCTGAAGCACACAGGGTAAGGGCCTACAGGGTACTTAGTTGAAAACCGAATTCTTGAAAATGAAAGGCAACATGTGGACCCTGCTCTCCTTGACCCACTGGGGCTACTTTTTTGTCAGTTTCTTCATACTTGGCTTTAAATTCCCCATGCCGTTAAGACACAAATCTACCACAGAGATGTGTGAGCTAGAATAAGAACTTTAAAAGGGCAGAGGGGGTGCAGAATAGAGAATAGAGGAACCTCTTGAGTGGTTGTTTCCTGTCTTTGATGTTGAAATTGATGGTTTGCCCCACCTGTTTTAGGCGGTTGATCTATTGTAGTAAGGACTCCAGAAGAGCCTTCAAAGAGGTTGCGTTCTAGTTTCAGCACTACTATTTAGTAACTCTGTGACCCTGAGCAAATGAATGATCTTTTGAACTTTAGTTTCTTCAGCTATAAAATGGAGATAATAATAGTATTTACCTAATAAGGTTGTTGATGTGCAGCTATGGCACAGCGCCTGGCACAGGGCGAGAGCTCAGTAAATTAATGATCAATCTTGTTACGATCATTCACGGAAGCAAAGGAGGAGAGTGTTTGAGTAAGAGAAGGAAATCTGGACTACTTAATGCCAAATGCAGCAGACAGGTCAAAGTGGATGAGAACTGAGAAAAAGCATGAGTTTTGAGACTTGATTAGAAATGCAGAGTGATATTTACATTGGAGACTTATCTTCTGAGCGTTTTATTTTCACTGGAAATGGGAATCAGAGTTTAGAAAGGAAATTCATCACTTTTTGTAGTCAGAATACATATTTATGTTAACTTCGGAGCAAGTGATGTTTATAGGGAGCGTATGTAAGAAGGTAACTGCAGCTGTGACCACCAAAGCAGTGAAGATCAAGGCTGCCTTTGTCAGCTCCTCCATGGGTTTTGACCCTAGGCCCCTTCCAAGTACTTCCTTCCGTGTCCCCCAATGCTTTGGCGCAAGTCCAAGGCAGAGAAGTAAGCATGCCCTCCTTCGCAGGTCTGCTCCAAGAGTCTCCTCTTCCTTGAAGTCTTCTTTTCCAAGTCTGCTTCTCACAGCTCCACTCCACCCTTCCTTAGGTGGGGCAGGAACATGGAACCTCCCCTTTTTATGGAAATTACACTGGAACATTACTGAGATTTATACTAAAGAGCTCTCAGTTTATTTCAATTTGTGTAATAGCTAAAGCTAATAATTTACATTTCACAAAAGAGTGTTAATTTGCCCATTCAGAATATTAAAACCATTATCTGGACTTTTTGCATCATGACTTGTATTTCGAGCATAATTCGTCACTCGGCTTAACGTAGGATTGTCCATAAAACAAGTCTAAACAGAGAAGGTGAATCGTTCTTCCCACTGAATGTACAAACCTATGGCTAGTTCTTGGCTATGAAGTAGATATCCTTTAAATGTATTTCTCGTATTGCTTCTCACTTCCACTGAATGCTGTTTGTGATATTTATTTCAGAGAGAGAGAATGAAGTCCTTTTGCTTTTCTAGGAGCCTAATAATGAAAATAAAATTCAGTTTCTCATCTGGACATGAGGCCTGTGGTGAGTGCCCCACGGTGCACCATGGGTGCAGAAGCAAGGTCCCTGTAGGCTCCTAACTTAGGAGTTGGTGCATTTCTTCTTTTTTGCTTCCGGTATACATTTATTTATTTTTTATAACTAACTTTATTTATTTTCTTACATTGTTGTTCAGTTTTGGACAGTATTAGATTTCTCCCCTCAGTTGTAGTCCCCATAGTTCTCCCACGACTGTATCACCCATGATGCATTTTCCCTGTCTTGCTTGTGCTTTTCCCTCCCTGTTTTGACCCCTCTCCTTGCCCCTCCCCTGCTGTATGCCTCAGGTCTATGGTCAGCTTGCACTTTTTGTCTTTTTCCTGACCCTTCATCCTGTTTACCTATATAACACCTATCAGTGACACCATCCGATATTTTTTTTCCTTCCAACTTATTTCACTGAGTATAATCCCTTCCAGCTCCATCCATGTTGTGGCAAATGGCACTTCTGTTTCTGCTGTCCGTTGCTTGAAGGAACTCTTGAGATGGGCTGTCAAGTCTTGAGGGCAGAAAAAGACAGAAACAGTGACGATCAATGATAGTCACCTACTCACTTATGAGCCAGGCTAAGCCAAGAAATTGTCTTAGATTCTACTTCCTGCTTTCAAAACAAAGTCATTCCTAACTTTGTTCATATAGGTTCTTTTGGAGGGTTGAAAAAGATGGATATGTGACATGATAGGTTAAGGTTTGTTTTATATATATATATATATATATATTTGAACAGATGAATACATATTTTCCCTACCATGACCCTTATTGTCTATTTTCCTTCCTTGGACTCAGTCACTAATTTCTTCTGTAACTTTCCAGAGATAGTATATATTATTTGTATGGGTGTGTGTGTGTATGTGTATATATATATATATATATACACACACATACACACATGCCTTTAGTTATTATACAAATTGTAATGTGCCATGAATGCTACTCTGCATCTTGC
The DNA here is from genome assembly GCA_019455555.1 of Galemys pyrenaicus. Taxonomy (NCBI): domain Eukaryota; kingdom Metazoa; phylum Chordata; class Mammalia; order Eulipotyphla; family Talpidae; genus Galemys; species Galemys pyrenaicus. The sequence continues at coordinate 2,479,643 of JAGFMF010011853.1, read as the reverse complement.
TTTTCTTTTTTTCACTTAATATATATGGGATATATGATATCAATATATAAAGAACTTCTTCATGCACAGTACTCTATAATCATTATAGATGTACCAAACTATTTAAGAACTCCTTTGTTGTAGAATGTTTAGATGGCATCCAATCTTTGACTACTATAAACATGCTTGCACATATTATATAATTACTTGGAATCCACTGACCATTTGCTCATTTAGTTGTTTGATGGCCGTAAGACCACAGTATAATGTGTGGAATCAAAGATTCTAGGAGACCTAGCCATGCCTAATTACTTGGATAGCACAGGATGTTAAGCTAGAAGGAATTTTAGAGATCCCAGATAGGGCCAAGATCATGCAGAGATTTAAATGCAGGTCCAGGATTATAATCCACAGTTTCTACTCCAGTTTATAATGTACCTATTTTCACTAGACCTCACTACCATCTGGGAGAGCTTTGGCACAGCATGATTTCTGTCCTAACAAGTAGGACATTATTTGGCCTACTGAGATCTTACTGTCCTGTCTTTACTTGATTTTTTCATTTCAAGGTTTGACTTTGCCAATTGAATTTACCCTACTTCCTTGCTTTGACTTCCCCCACTAATAACTCCATCTATTTTTTAAATTAAAGCCCAAGTCCTTTTTGATTTGGAGACTCTTTGGTAGCAGAGCCAAGTAAGAGAGGAAGGATGCTGCGGAGCTGACCTAGTTGTGACGCAAGATTCACGATCTTATCTGTTGCTTTCTACTCTTAGTTTCTCCACACAGTTTAGGGGGGTTCCCATTTTCCTTTTCACACGGCTCCTTCCCTTGGCACCTCATGCTCAACCTTAAGGTCCAACAAGTGTTTAATGTGCCTAATAAAAAAGAACAGGAAAACGTGGGCAGATAGTTTAATTCTTACTGAAATGTATTAAGGAGCAAACTACAAAGGATATTGTTTGTAGGAATTCCAAAGAAATCAAGGGCTTTGGTGTCAGAGACATATCCTTCATGAAGAATGGCTCTTCAGTTTATACTAACTGTGGCCCAGGCCATAGAGATGTTAACTGCTGCTAATATTTAGAAAATGCACATGATGGCGGATAAAATCATTCTAGGAACAGAGTGTAATAGATTGTAGTTGTATTCAGAGTATGATCCCTTGGGCAACTGTACTTCTTGAAGGAGTTACATGTGGTCTCCCCCAGAGTGATTCTTCTGTGACCACAACTATGAGAATTACTGCCCCAGGTATGGAAAGTTGGGAAGGTAGTAATGAGCCTTTGAATTGGGGGTGACAAGCGCTGACAGCAATTCCAGGTAGCATACATTTACTGCATTCAAGAAGACATAGACTTGTTAGGTGCCCCCTACATGCTCTCAGACTCAGTGTTTCTAACATCACTTACCATGCTGTGTCATAATTGACTCTTTTGTCCCTTTTCTTTATAAATCCAGAGAGTTCTCAGTAACAAGCAACAGAACTTGACTAATTTAAGAAGAAAATGTTTGTCTTGGAAAGCTATCAAATAGCTCCCAGAATCACAAACTGAACTGGAGAATCAGACTCAGGGCCACACAGCCAGCATTGCAACGACACGGCAGTACTGCTACTGCACTGCTGAGCATCATTAACGTGTTAGCTCCGGCTCCTGGGGGAGCAGATAGCATGCTGGGATAGGACATGCAAGAGATTTATTGGGAGAAATGCCTGTGAGAAAAAGTAGGGAGGGTGCTAGTGGAGGCTGGATCAAGTGTCAGGCTGTGGTATAAATCTGATCTTTATGGGTGAGAGAAGGAAAGAAGGTTTGGTAGGAAAATTCTTAGACTGAAGTACGATGCTATGAAGTTCAACTAGCATGATGGGGAATCCTTTTGTCAGAGGGGCAAGTACATCATCCTGCTTAATCTCAGAAATGGGCTTGACTCAGCATCCCTGCTGTATTCAGACTGGGAGCAGAGTGGCCTCGGAGCGTAGCAGCAAATATTGGTGAATTTACAACCCAGCATCTGGGGCAAAGATCAATTACGCTCCCTGAAGTGTGTGATATGTTTGGGGGACTCTGTAGTGGTAATGACTCTACTACAATCACTAACTTGTGCCTCTCAGTTCTTCCATTGAACTGTATACTTTAAATGGGTAGTTGTTATGGTATGTGGATTAGATCTCAATATGGCCATTATTTAAAAAATAAACAATACCCATCACCTGTCATTCCCCACCAGGCAACATCCTAAGTCCCATGCTCCATTTTGTGATAGCACCACTTTCTCATTAATACAAATTTAGATCTCATTAATACTAATACAATTTAGATTTGACCAGATGTTTTAAAGAAAAATGCTAAGGATGAGGGCTGCAATGATCTCACTGGCTGTGTTTGGACTCCAGGGCCAGATCCTACATGTGCCTGACAGTGATGCAGGAGTGGCTCAGACCCCCATAGGTTACCATCTTTGTCCTCAGGGAACTTACACTAAAAAGAGAGGGCCCAGAGGATACAGAGTTGATTTTATATTAGGTGTCCTTTAAGGATTCTAACAGCCCTGAGGGAGCCCTCAACAGAAGGAAGCCATTCCTCCAGCCTAGCTACTGCTTCTCTGGCCTGGCCCTCCCACCAGCTATTGTTCTGTGGCTGCACTATCTGTTGATTGCTCTGGATCTCTCCTCTCCTCTTCCCACATTCTGCTCCTGAAAGACCTATGTACAGTGTTATCTGGGCTGTGGTGGCTTTGAAAGTTCAATCTCCCCCTGAGCCTTATGATTCAGAGGGGTTCTGAATATTGATAAAGATGCCAAGAACTTTTATTTATTTATTTTGTAATAATACATTTCAAAAATATTTTATTTATTTATGCATACAAGAGCTGGGGTATGGGCTAGAGGCATGGGGCAGGTGGGTGATGGTGAGAAGATTCACCAGAGACAGGTGGGGAACAGAACAGGCAGATCGACTGAAATACACGGCTGAAGGGAGCAGCAGGTGAGACAGGAGAGGTCTGCTGCGCCATGTGGGTCCCCTCCCTGGCCAGGGATCGGACTCACGCCGCAGTGGCTGTGGAATCCCCACAGTGCGGCACTCAACCACTTGCATCACCAGGGAGGCCCCCAAGAACTTTTAGACCAGAAGGTTTTTAGACCTGTTCTTTGCTCCTATTGAGATGAAGGTGAAAGATGGGGGATAAGGAGTCAAATCTTGAGTCTTTTTTTTTTTTGTAGAATGGCAAGAAGAGGAGATGTTAGTGAACACTCACATTCAGGGGACAGCCTAAGGGTATCATCTCAAATGACTTGTCCGCGGAAGTCAGGGCTCTTTAGCTGGGAAGGGATTCCTAGGGACGCGGCAGTCTCATACTGCCAATATAGCTAGCATTTCTAGTCCTACGAAGAGTAACGGTCTAGATGCTACAGAATTCCTGAAAGAGGAAAAAGAGTTGCACAGAAACAGGGCATAATTCTCAGTTTCTCCCAGCAGGGCAAAAGGAACAGGGAAATAAGAGACCAGAGGATTTAGTGACCTAAAGCGCCAGAGAGTCCTAGGGCTGAAAACAGAGAAGCTGGTGGGTGAGGGGGATCAGATGGCAGGAAAGTTACAGGTCTCTACCAGCCATGGAAAAATGACAGAAAAAAAGGGGGGGCAGTGGTAGGGGCTCTGTCTTTAAAGAGCATATAGTAACTAAATTGTGGAATAAAAATTAATATACTTAAAATAATTTGTAATTTGGTGCAAAACTGTGGTGTTAACCAAAAAAAAAAAAAAAAGTGCTGTAGTGCTGTAGGTATTCGGGGACTAGATAGGTCATGTGGGCTGGCGTCCTCTGTGATCTGAATGGCTGATGGAGGCAATGGGTGTTCCAAAGGACTTTATGCCCCAGCTAGAGTGGCAACAGCTTTTAGAGATGAGTGTGTCGAGTCTTGCATAGTTTACTGGAGGAAGTATGGGTGAAGAATCTTCATCATCATTTGTGAATCACTACTGTCATCAACAAGTGCCACAATAAACATGAACTGAGCATCCCTCCAGAATTTACCCTCTTGTAGGAGATGCAAAGCAAACACAGAAAGAGCTGGAGAACTAGTGCAGGAGAGTAGGTGGCAGTAGCATAAAGTCAGAAGGTAAAGTGATGGTTGGGGAGGTGAGAGAAGGCTTCTTGGAGGAGGTGTACTTGATTTGTCCCTTGAAGGAAGGTTAAGGTTTGGGTTAATGGAGAAAAGAGTAAGAGCGCTGCCAATGGCCCCACCAGGCATAGAAGAAAGTGGAAGTGAATAAGGCAAACACGATTAAGTGAGAAAACCCTCAGACTGGAACAAAAGGTATGTGATAGGGTAATATGGGTGATGAAGCTGGAGAGGTAAGCAGTGTAGTTATTACTACAAAGGAGTCATCTTGGAACAAAGTAGGAAGGCACTGTAGATTTGTATATTTGGGGAGTGACAAGGGCACACGCAAGGTGGAAAGGTGAATAGAAAAATGTTGAGACTGTACATCCTTCATTCTCCCAGGTGACCAACATAACTATCCCAGCAAACCGAGATGAATTGGTCACCCTACTTGAGAACCACCTTGAAAAGCGTTTCCTAAAGAAGCCCTAAGAAATCCTATACCACACATGTTGAAGAGTCTCAAGCAGTCAACACTGAGTGTGCAGGGTTCTGAAACAGTGTTGACTTCCCTTGTGAAATAAAAAGGATCAAGGATCAGTTTGCTGCCCCAGCTGCGAACACAGGTGCAGACCAAGCTGGGACTTCTGCTTCAAAGGCAACAATCTTTAGATGTTGATCTGTCCCTGAATCAGCCCTAGGAAATAAAGGTGACAGTTGCAGAAATCTTAAAAAACAACACAACAAGACTAAGTCTTTCTCAAGGCCATCATTTTGGTGGCTGCTACTTGGCCACTCACATGGATTCTTTTTATTGACTTCCTGCAGCAAAAGGAGATTAACACAGGCTGCTACATTTATGTTATTATCAGGAGGCAGATGTTTTCTTTTTTCCTCTGGGGTTTAGAATTATGCAAATAAAGGCATGAAAACAAAAGCTCAGTGAGGTGGGGGAGGATTGCCCTTAAGAATTCAGGCCATTTTCAGAGCTCCTTAAGACACCCCTCTCAGTTTTTACTAACAGCTCTCTTGGTTCCTCGCCAGTCTATTTAGAATTTGGCACGTCTTCAGAACCTTGCAGCCAAAGACCTGAAAGTTTATTCTAAACTTCCTAGCCTGGCCTCATTTTGCAAGTGGAGATATCAAGGCATATAATAAGAGCTTTCAGTGCCTGTGGGCTGACCTTGAGTCTTGACACCCCGGCTCTTCCACCCCACCCCGGTTCCTCTTAATCTTCGCTCTGCAGTCTACAATCTTGCCAGGCAAGGAAAGGCTATATAAGATCCGCTTGCTTCCCAGGTCTCTCCCTAACCCCGATCCTGTGACCCCGTGATATTTATCTGGAGGGCAATAGGACCTAGCGAGCTTCAAACCTGAGATCTCGGGAAACACACCTGCCTACGGCGTGGGTTGAGGGAGCTTGGGAGCTGGGAGCGAGCTAGTTGGGGAGGATGGGGTAGAGGTGGGCGTCTGCGGCTGTTTGGAAAGAGGAAAGCTGGGGGTCCCTCGGGGCTCCGGCGGAGGACGTGGTGCCCAGTGGTTCTGAAGGTTGGCTAGCGTCTCTTTTTGTCGCACCTATGCGCGCGGGGCATCCTTCATCTGCCTCCCAGACACTCTCAGGCTGGTTTTGGCTTGGATGCAGTTGTCCCTCCCATTTCGTGCGCCCTCGCGCTCCCGGTGCCTCTGTCCCCGGAGCCGCTGACTTCTCACAGCTGCAACTGTGGCCCTGCAGGACTGTGGCAGCAGAAGGCGCCCAAGAATTTGGCAACATCTGTCCGGCCGGTTGGCGCCCGGACATCGTGCCTCTGGCTAGCAAAGTTTCTCGGTGGAAAAGCAGCCGCTCCAGTTTTCTCTTGATCTTGTAGCGCGCGCGCGCGCGCTCTGACATTCCCTCCCCGTAGACGGCGCTCAGCTCCGGGGACAGGGTGGTGACACATTTCTGCCCCCGGCCCTGCTGTCCTGGGGGCGGAGCTTGGGGAATCCGTGGAGCCACCCAGAGCCACCCAGGGCTCCCCGCCCGTCCGGCCAGAGCGCCGTCCAGCAGGCGAGCCGGCGAGCCACTAGCTACAGCCTAGCAATAGCTGGCGTACCAGGCACTGACTTCAATCCCGGGAGGGACGCTCAGGCTGCGCCCCGTCAGAAGAACTGAGTCCTGGCTCAGTTGTTGGCGGAGCTGAGCGGACTCAAGGCTCCGAAGTCCTCGCCAGAAGCTGCGGGGTGTCCTGTCCCGACTGGGTGGCGACCTCACTGCCTGGGGGCTGCAAACCAAGGAGCCGCCAGCGAAACAGCTGTTCCCATGGCTTTTCCAGTGCCTGGAATGGGACCCCGGATTGGGCACTGGGACGCTTGCTACTGCCTTGTCCAAGTTTCACGGTGCTTACTTTGTTGACTGGAATCCTGGGCCAATCAAGAGTCAAGTTCAAAGTGGTACTACTGGGTTTTCCATCCCAGACTCCAACGAATCACTGGGAAAGAGGGACTTTCTGCCCTAAGTAGAGCTTCATTCTGGAATTGGAATTGACAGCTCTCAATACTTGCAACTGCAGTAGATGCAGGATTATTGAGGGGGGTACGGCGGCTGCTCTGAAGACCAGACCACAACTCCCAGAAGCTGGACAATGGACCGAGTTTATGAAATTCCCGAGGAGTCAAATGTGGATCCGACTTCATCTCTGGAGGAAGATGTCATCCGCGGGTCAAACCCCCGGTTCACCTTTCCATTTGGGATCCTCTTCTCCACCTTTTTGTACTGTGGGGAGGCTGCATCTGCCTTGTATATGGTTAGAATATATCGAAAGAATAGTGAAACCTATTGGATGGCATACACCTTCTCCTTCTTTATGTTTTCATCCATTATGGTCCAGTTGACCCTCATTTTTGTCCACAGAGATCTGGCCAAAGACAAGCCATTATCATTGTTTATGCACCTAATCCTCTTGGGACCTGTTATCAGGTGAGCAACTTTCTAATCTCTACCCCCTTCCCCCTGCCCCCAGCAGATCTGTACAGGTAAGATTTAGCTAATTTTTACAAGACTGATTCTGTACTTCCCATCTAATGGAATCTCCCTGTCTTGGCTTCTTTCTTACCATCATCCCACAAATCTTATCCGAAATCTTAAATGCCACTATGATGAATAATGTGGCATGTTCCCGTGTCCCAAAACAATGTATGGGACCATTGTAAGACTTCACTAGACAATGTTGCTCTCTGGATGTGGGTTATGAACATTGGTAAGGGACAAACTGACATGGTCACACTGTGCACTTCAGAGTATGTTATTTTGATCCCATCTTTCCCGCACTATAAATTGGATGAAAGTTCCTTTTCTGTCCCATCCCACCTCACTTTCAGTTTTGTTTACCCTGAGCTGCCTGCGGGGTTGGGGGGGGTGGGGTGGCGATACTGCCATTTTCAAATTTTCCAGAGGTATTTAACATCTAGAAAATATTCTAAGCCCTCTGTGTTAATCTGGTACCCCAACCCATTGTAGTTCATTTTCCTCTCTCAGTTCATCTGTCTTCTGTTTATGTCTTTATATCTTTCTGCAATAAAAGTACACAGTTAGAAGGGGGCAAAGGAATATAGTCCATCTCTCCATCTGGATGCTATAGCACAATATAATATTACCAAGTCTTTCCGTTCAGATTGCCTTGATTGGACAAGAATGAGCCTTATCCTAGGGAGAGAGGCATCTGTGTCAGCAGTCTCATCTGGACACTATGGGATCTTCAAGGTAGGGAGATGTTGCAAAACTTATGAGATCAGGAGGAAAGGATGGGCCAAGTCTGTCTTGATTACATGAGGCAGGAACCTGCAGTCAGCTGCAGAATATGGGTCAGAGTGTTGATGTTGTAATTGCAATGGGAAGATATTTCATCCTTAAAGAACTAAACGCAGTCTGAAATGGATTCAGGAGGAAACACCTCCTTATTTTTTAAAGTGAATGTATATTTAAACAGGAAAAAAACTGATTAGGCTTTATCAGGGAGAATATAGGGTACCAACAGAATGGTGGCCTGCAATTCAGAAGACCTGGAATCTAGTCCTCCCTCTGTCATTGACTGGTTGCATGGACTTGTTGAAATCTCTGAAGATAGCTTGGCCCTCAATTTCTTCATTTGTAAATTAAATGGTTTGGGTTAGATTGTGGGTCACCACCTCAAATGCTTATTAGGGGCTAGGTAGGTATCATAAATGAGTGATGTGGGTTAAGTGTGACAAAAGCAGTAGCTCGTGTGTGATGATAAATGAAAATGGACCCACAACATTATAGAAGTGACAAAGAGTTGTGAATACGGTGTAATCTCTAGTCCACACG
>JAGFMF010011853.1:2451292-2471188 GCA_019455555.1 Galemys pyrenaicus | reverse complement strand
CAACCCTCCCCCTCCCCTCCCCACCAGGTGTCCCCAGTCTGTCCTTGACTCCTCATTTTTGGTTTCTGTGTCTTTATTGCTGTTATTGTTATTATTTATCATAATTTTTAGTGTTGGCAGATAGTTACATAAAAACATGGTAGGGTCCAAACCACATCTGTTGGTCAAATGTGACTCAATTGTCCTATATGCAAACTCTGCACTAAGTAACCTAAAGGTTCTTTCCAGTTCTAAATCTTTGAAGTTAGACTGTAAAAGGAAGACCTCATATTGAACTTGAAAGCAAGAAGTTTATAGATGTCACTGGAAGAACAAGTAAGCCGTTCTCTCCCTTTTCAAGTGCAGTGTATCCAGCTGACACACAGAGCACTCTCAAGATGCAACTTTCAGCTAGCAATGCCCCAGTCCTTGGTTTCAACTTCCCTTGTATGCTTTGAGGCCTCCCAGCCATCTTTGATTTGAACCCTCCAGATGAAGGGTTTAATTTTTGTCTTTAGCTTCCACTAGAAATTATTGAAAAGTACATATAATCTTATTCAGCTAACCTACAGCAGGTAAAAATAATTAAAAACTCTTAAGTTATATCCTTGATATTCTTATTCTCAAGGCAAATTATTTTTTAGGTAGACAGGATCTTGACTAATGCCTGTAGGCACATGAAGGAATTTGGAGGGCCTGGCTCACTTATATGAAATGCAAACCCACTTCCGGAAATGAAAATGTGCTCTAATTTATGGAAGCCCATAAGGAAGGCAGACACTCTTACTTAAACTAGTCAATAGCCTTAAGAAGAGAAGCATAATCAGAATGTTTCTTGCTACCACTTCCCCCTATATTTTATTCAGCAACTGCATTCATGAGCTTGGGTTATAATCTGTTATCTTTTATTGGAAGTGAACTTACTCATTTTCCTTGAATAGGAAGAGAATATCACTTTTTCTTCTCTGTTCTCTTGTTCTTTTTCTCTCCTGGGTTCTCGAGTTTGTCTCTAGAAACTCAGTGTTTCAACTGTGCACTTCAGACTGGCATGTCTGTGCCAATCATCGAGGGATCCTGTGGAGAGAGGCAACCAGCACAAATTCCAAACCTTCCTATTGGGAGTCAAGGCCTAGAGAGCATATTAATCTCCAAGTGTGTCCCTGGCCTGTTTTTCTGTTAAATTACATTGTCTTTATTATCATCATCCTTTACCCCCATCATTTTACATCCTGCATTCTTTTCTTCCTTCTCACTATTTCATTTGCTTAGCAAATATTTTATCAAATCCCCACTATGTGATAAGGGTTGTGGGCAAGACAAACACAACCCCTGGCCTCAGTCTATCATGAGGAAAGATGTCTTCATTTTCACCACAAATGTTCTTACTTGACATAAAAAATAGTCCCTAGTTTTCATTCATCTCAGGATGAAGGAAGAAGTGGTAACTTAGGTGTTCCAAAACAAGATGTTCTAGATGTTTCTCTTCTATTCACCACATCAGAACTGCTAAAAGACTGCTTATTTATATGAGGGAGGTGGGAGAGGAGTACAGCAGGAAGTGTGGTCTTATCACTATTTCAGGGGTGCTCTTGTGAGGATGTTTTCCTCTTGTGAGGACAGAATCAACTTTAAACAGCTATTGTCACCACACAAGTCAAGAGACCCCAAAATCTTTTGAAGTTCCTTACATATTTAGTTCATTTGCTTCTGAGTTGTTGAGTCTTTTAAGTACTTTCCCTGCTAGTTGTCTTTTCTGTATGTAAAGAGGGTTTTTCCAGATTCCCTCCAGGATCTTTGGCTGAAACACTTAATAGTTATAGATTCTGTGTTGAAGAAGCAGAACTCAAAAGCCCCAACTATGGAGCTGAACACTTTGAAAAGGCATGCTTTACATGAGAAAGTTGAGGTGTTATGAAAACCAGGACCTTTTTGGAGGTCATCATTCTCTCTCAACACATTACTCATTTAATAATTTGTGTTCAAGGTAATTTTCTATCATAGGCCTATCCTCAAGTAGACAAAGCAATTGCTTAAGTCCTCAGAGAAATAGTTCTGGTGTTTATGGGTTGGTCACTGACTGACACAACAAAAAAGGATTTATACTCAAGTAACTTGTAGAAGGCATGACCAACTCTTTGATTAAGGGAAATCAATAGAATGGCACAAAAGCTATGGCAGCACACCCCCTGAATTATGTGTTTCCCTTCACTACAACCTCCCCACCCGGGACAGCTTTAGTTAAGTTCCCGTGATGCTTTACTTCTGCAGATGTTTGGAGGCCATGATTAAGTACCTCACACTGTGGAAGAAAGAGGGGCAGGAGGAGCCCTATGTCAGCCTCACCCGAAAGAAGATGCTAATAAATGGCGAGGAGGTGCTGATAGAATGGGAGGTGGGCCACTCCATCCGGACCCTCGCTATGCATCGCAATGCCTACAAACGTATGTCACAGATCCAAGCCTTCCTGGGCTCAGTGCCCCAGCTGACCTATCAGCTCTATGTGACCCTGATCTCTGCAGAGGTTCCCTTGGGTAGAGGTGAGTGGGGTCAGGAGAGGGAGGGCTTCATTTAAATCAATGGTCTTAGAAATCTAGACTTGGCTTGTCCAATCACTGGCTGCTAGCTCCATGTGGCTATTTAAATTAAAATGAAATAAATATGAAAATTTATTTTCTTAATCACACTAGCCACATTTCAAGTGCTCAATAGCACATGAGGTTAAAGGTATTACAGAACATTTTTGTCATGCAGAGAGTTCTATTGGACAGCACTGGGAGATAAAGAACTTGGTGAGCCACACCTCAGAGGCTTGCCAGATTTCTTAAACAGAGGTGAAGCTATTTAGAATAAACATGTCACAGATAAACCCTCTCTGCATCAGAAGAACTACTAATACCAGCAACTAGTGGGACAGTTTTCCTAGTGCAGGGTATTTAAATTTTACTGAGGATTTTCAGGTTTTTTGTTTGGTTTTCATTTAGGGATCACTATCTTTAAATGAGAGGTTCCCAGATATTATTGATCACAAGAAGACATATTCCTGGGTAAAATCTTTTAAAAATTACATTCCCTCTTCAGATCTGAATCAATCTGTGGTGAGGCCAGGAATCTCTATTTTTGGAAAGTACCCCAGTTGATGATGAGTCACACTTGGGGAGTGCTGATTTAATCACATCTTCCAATTCCAGTGGGGAGAAAGATCTGGGGGTGTGGGATGAATACTGATGAGAGTCAGGCCTGGTCCCAGTTTTGATCGTCTCTGTGATCTATGGAGGAAGTTACCAAAGAGGTCACTGTCTTAATCTCCCTCTTGTAAAAAAGAGGAATCCTGATATGAGTAAGAACTTGAGCAGAGGATGAAAAGTAAGTCAGTTTTCAAAGTTGTGGTGAAGTACCGTTAATGAGTTTTAACAGCCTGAGAGTAACTTCATCTGCTTGGGTTGTAGCATGTCCTGCTGGGTAGAACTTTGGACCATCTCCTTATTATTAGGTGCTGACCTTGCCCCACAAGCTCTGTCTTGAATAAATATAAGGAAGAAATTTACCCTCTTTCTCTTTTTCTCCACTAAGAATTGTTCATAAGCTTCTATTGGTCTTGACGCTTTTCACAGATCTAGACTTGATAGGAATGTTTGGAAATGATGCTGCTGAGAATTTTGAGGGTCATTAAATTAATTAAAAATGTATACACTACAAAAGTTGTACATGATGCAAACTGATGGACCTACAGCCAAGCATATATGCCCAGAAAGTTTCTGGAAAGATATGCAAAAAATACTTTATCTCAGAGGAAGTAGAAATGAGAATTCAACTGATTTTTTACTTTGTAGCTGTCTATGTGGTTTGAAATGTTTACCATGATCATGTACTACTATTTTTGGTTCTTTTTTTTAATTATAAAAACCAGAAATGGTTATGGTAAAGATTAAAAACTGTACAAAATATGTGAGATATAATCTCACTCTTCAAAGGTAGCTTTCCAGACTTCTTTTTATATGGAATATAAAAATACAAACAACATATATATAAACACATACATGCAACTATATATATACACATAGTGGATGTGTATATATAGATATACATATATACACACAACACACATATATATGTGCCAATAAAGTTCTGTGTTAAACATTCTTTTCAATCTTATCAAAATATGCCAGCATATATTTCTTCAATGGTTTTGTGTGTATGCGTGTGTGTATACACACATATATGGGATATATTTTCCCTTTCTATGAATTGGATCACTTTCTCCCTAATCTTCTATTGTTAGGATTAAAGTTTGTTTCTAATTTTCCATCCAATATTTTCCTAATTAGAAACTAAATTCCAGTGAAAATCTTTTTAAGTATCTGTGTATGGGAATGAGACTTTTTAGGATGTTAACAGTGGAATTGCTGAGTAGAAAGGATATGCATATCTAGAAATTTATAATTGTTACCAAATAACCCTCCCAATAAATTGTATGAATTTATATTCCCACCAACAATGGGTGAATATGTCTTTGTCTTCATATTGTAAATATTATTTAGTTGTGTCATTATAAAATATCTGATTGTTTTATGATTTGCTTTCTTTCAGTGTGAGTGAAACTGAATATCTTTTCAGTTCGGTCATTGTGTTCATTCTTTAAATTGTTTATTTATATCTTTATCCATTTTAAAAAAAATATTTATTTTCATGTAATAGAACTGGGGTGTAGGCCAGAAATGCAGGGGTGAGAGGATTCACCTGAGACAGAGTAGGAAGGAGAACATGTAGATCCACTGAAATGCACTGCTGAAGAGAACAGTGGTCAAGATAGGAGAGGTCTGCTGTTCCATGTGGGTTAGCTCCTTGGCTGGGGACTGAACTCGCTGCAGTGTTGATAGCACTGACACAACCCCGAAGGCCATCAGGGAGGTCCCTTTAACTCATATTTTTTTCTAGTGAATGTTTGTATTTTTCTTATTAATTTGTAGGTGCTATTTACCGATCTGACTATTAATCCTTTCTCTCATGTGGATTTAGTGTGTATGTATATATATGTTTATAATTTTTGTGTACACATAGATCATGAAAACATATGTGCATGCCATATGTATAATACATGTTAGAGACACATGTGTAACACAGTATGTATAATATGCAAAAAATACTTGGAACATTTTCTGGCATATTGTATTTTATGTATTTAATTTCTTTACTGTTTTTAGATCTTGTGCCTTTCTTACAAAGTTCCTTCACAGCTCACTCATATTTGGTAGAGCAATTTAGCCTGGTCTTCCAAATATATAAATTTCCATGATCAACTTCTCAATTCTCCCACCAAAACAGAACAAGAACAAAAGAAAAGAACATTTCATTGATATTCTGATTGATAATGCATTAAATTATTTAGGTTATTTTGGTGGGAATTTGCATCTAGATGGAATCAATCAATTTATATTAGAAGATATTATTCTTTTCCAATTCATAATATATATTCTTTTAAAAATTTATTTATACATACAAGAACTGGGTACAGGTCAAAGGTATGGGAGGGGAGAGGATTCACCAGAGAGCAGCGGGCAAGGCAGGAGAAGCCTGCTGCGCCATGTGTGTCCCCTCCCTGGTTGGGGATCGAACTCATGCTGCAATGACTGTGGTTTACTTCATAGTGCGGTGCTTAACCTGCTGCGCCACCAGGGAGGGTCCTCCAATTCATAATATATTTTTAAGCCACATTTTAATATCATAAAACTCCATGAGTTTTATAGATGAAACATCATAATTGAACTACTATTCATTATATTTAAATATACTTCAGTTGGTTTTCTTGTACATCTTTATTAGGTTTATTTTTTTAAAGATTGATTTATGCATACAAGAGCTGGGCTGGGATACAGGCCAGAGTCATGGGAGATGAGAGGACTCACCAGAGACAGAGTGGGGAGCAGAACAGGCGGTTGGACTGAAATACACTGCTGAGGGTAGCAGCGGGCAAGGCAAGAGAGGTCTGTTGTGCCATGTGGGTTCCTTCCCTGGCTGGGGATCGAACTCTCGCTGTGTGGTGTATGCTTCACAGTGTGGCGCTCAACCCGTTGCGCCACCAGGGAGGCCCCCTTTATAAGGTTTAGACCTAGGTTTTCTATTTAAAAATCATCTGATTTCCTACGTGTCAGGGTAGTGCTCAAGTAAAGTAAATGTATCTCTACACTTTTGGAAATACAAAATGATGATGATGGTGGTGGTGGTGATAGTGATGATGATAGCCCCTAGCAGGTAGCATTTAGGGATTTATCTAAGTCCTTTCCATATAATTATTTCATTTAATCTTCACAACAACCCTGTGAGATAATGGTGGTTATTATTCACATCTTACAAATGAGGAAACAGCATTGAGAGGTTAAGCTTCAAGTTTCTCCAAGTTTCCGTAGGAGTGGGTGGCAGAGATGGATTGGAACCCAGGATGTCCACCTTCAGAGCCTGTTTCTAATAGACTCCATTTGCAAAGGCTGTCAGGGAAGGCCTGTTTTCAGTTGTTTATTCTCCCATTGAAAACTGTCTGACAATTCCATCTCTTTCAAGGTTTTGTGAACAACTTTTTGGTTTCGTTTTCCTCCTGTCTTTTCCCTGCTATCCCTTTTTTGGTCCCTTTTTCTCTTGGAGGCTATCTGAATCAGCATCGATGAGCAAATTTATTAACAGTGTCACGATCTCTTATGGCATGAGTCTATTTGTAGGGAGACAGATGGAAGGTGTTTTTACACTTATTGGAAGCATCAGGCACTCTTCGTTTCATTACACTACTATCAATAAATGAGTCCTAATTTTGGGAAAGCATCACCATACTTGGTTGGACTTGCTTTTTGCTCCATGTTTCCAATCTACAAGGAGCATTAACTCTTGAGAATGGGATTGAGTGGTCCACAGGCTAAGAATATATGAAATCATTATACTGTACAACTTTAAGTAATATAAGGTTTTGTGTCAATTATATATCAAACTGGAAAAAATAATAAATAAAAATAAAGCCAAGAGTAGCCACTTTAAGAGAGGTTCCCACCTTTGAGATTTCAATACTCTAATACAGCTGAAAAACGTCTTGCAAACAAAGCTGGGAGTTTGTTCCTTTGGGTGGGTTTCTTTGTTCCTTTTGACTTTCCAGGGGCAGTCTTAGCTTTCCCTGCAAATTAAATTAACATCTCCTTCAGTCTAGTTACCTGGATCCAGTGTTTTAATGAGAAGAGAAAGCTCTCTCTTCTCTTTTGGGTGAGTACCCCTCAGGCCTCCCACTGACGTTGAAAGTACTAGATTTTTCTTAGTGATCGGTACCCTTTGATAAAAAGGAAGAAAAGGAACATGCCACTGTGTGATCTATAGTTGAAACTTAGTAGATCAGAATAGAGAGCATTCTGACCCTCAGGGCCCCTGCTCTGGGCTGGTTTGGATGGCATGGACTAAGAAACAGGGTTTAATTTTTTTAAAGATTTATTTATTTATGCATACAAGAGCTGGGGTATAGGCCAGAGTCATGGAGGTGAGAGGACTCACCAGAGACAGAGTGGGGAGCAGAACAGACAGATGTACTGAAATATGCTGCTGAGGGGAGCAGTGGGCGAGGCAGGAGAGGTCTGCTGCCCCATGTGTGTCCCCTCCCTGGTTGGGGATCGAACTCTCATGCTGCTGTGCAGTGGATGCTTCACAGTGCGGCGCTCAACCCACTGCACCTTCAGGGAGGCCCCAGGGTTTTAAATTTTTAAAATCACTTTCCTAGGAGTTTGTGGATTTCCAAAATACACCAAAGCATTCAGGTGGTAAATTGACTTTGGTGAGGACTAACAGGAACTTTAGAGTATCTCAGTGAACTGGGAAACTGAGCCACACAGATATTCAGTGACTTTCACAAACTCCCACACAGCTAAACCAAGAACTTCTAATTGTGGGTATTTTTTTGCTGCTTCTCTAAACTCAGAATTCCTCATTAATAGCATAAACATGTATTGAATACCTACTGCATTCTGGGCAATATGTTAGCCTCTGAGACTATGGCAATGACCATGGAGTTTTTTAAATAAATTTTTAAAAGATTTATTTATTTATGCATACAAGAACTGGCCAGAGGTGGGGGGGAGGAAGGAGAGAGGGAGGTGAGAGGATTCACCGGAGACAGAGTGGGGAACAGAACAGGCAGATCGACTGAAATACACTGCTGAGGGGAGCAGCAGGTGCGGCAAGAGAGGTCTGCTATACCATGTGGGTCAACTCCCTGGCTGGTGGCAGGGATAGAATTCGTGCTGCAGTGGCTGTGCTTTAAATTGCCCCCTCCAGTATACATTTTGACACATCTTGACAACACACACAAACAAAATCAGTTCCTTAAGAAGGTATACATCAGAGAAGGAACCTCTGTCACCAAAAGCATTCTCTCTGAGTGTCCTAAGTCTGCCGTTGTTCAAATGGGCTCTGTCTGCCTCTTTTGATATTTGCTCAGAAGCCTGTTTCATTAGGTGCTACTCTTTCCATTGTTATATGTTCTTCTCAAGTTAGTGATCTAATGCCATTGGTACTTCTCAAACCTACTCTTTTAAAAAAATTCACTTAGTGTATTCATATAATTATTAAACTAGTATAGTGTATATTCATCATGGGAAATTTGGAAAATAGAGAAACAGGAAAAAAGGTCTAAAAAACGGTATAATCCTTATTACAAAATATGTATATTTTGGCTTATTCACATTTTTTCCTCTGTGCATGCTTTTTGTTTGCATAGCTGTGATTTCACATGTATGTGCTCTTCATTGAGGCACTCAAGTCTCACCTGTCAGCTCTCTGGACCTTCAGCTCAAAGCATAAGCTTCACCACTGACATTGACTGATTACCTATGTCTTCTTTTTTTTTCTTACAGTTGTGCTAATGGTCTTTTCCCTGATATCAGTCACCTATGGGGCTACTCTCTGCAATATGTTGGCCATCCAGATCAAATATGATGAATACAAGATTCGCCTTGGGCCACTGGAAGTCCTGTGCATTACCATCTGGCGGACGTTGGAAATCACTTCCCGTCTCATGATTTTGGTGCTCTTCTCTGCCACCTTGAAACTGAAGGCTGTGCCCTTCTTATCGCTCAACTTTCTGATCATCCTCTTCGAGCCTTGGGTTAAGTTCTGGAGGAGTGGTGCCCAGATGCCTAGTAACATTGAAAAAAACTTCAGCCGGGTTGGCACCATGGTGGTATTGATTTCTATTACCGTTCTCTACGCAGGCATCAACTTCTCTTGCTGGTCAGCCTTGCAGTTGAAGTTGGCAGACAGGGACCTTGTTGACAAAGGTCAGAACTGGGGACATATGGGCCTCCACTACAGTGTGAGATTGGTAGAGAATGTCATCATGGTCTTGGTTTTTAAGTTCTTCGGAGTGAAAGTACTGCTGAATTACTGTCATTCCTTAATTGCCTTGCAACTCATCATTGCTTATCTTATTTCCATTGGCTTCATGCTCCTTTTCTTCCAGTACTTACATCCATTGCGTTCACTCTTTACCCACAATGTAGTGGATTATCTCCACTGTGTCTGTTGCCGCCAGCACCCCGAGGGCAGGGCTGAAAACTCCCAGCCATCCTCTGAAACTGAGGCAATGCAAAGCATTATCTGACTATGTTCTAGATGGACTGGGGGTTGTGAAATTGAAAGGGTGGATGAAGATCCTGGGTGAGAGTCCCCAGAACGTTTTCTTGAGTTTTCTGGTAAGTTTATCAGAAGAAAGAACAGCCCCCAAATAGGTTTCTTATTTCCTCAAGATTGACTGTGATGTTTAGAAGCCGGAGTGATCACTTTATGCTCAGAAGGGTCAGAGATACCATTCACGCTCTTCCCATCCAGATCAAATATTCAACGGCCCTTTGGGATGACACCTCCATGTACCTTCAGCTCTCTGGGACCTTCTAACTCTGCTCATTTGTTTGAAAATTACTGAACATTCCCAGGGCCAAGTTGATGACCCTGAATCCCACCAGACTGTTCAAGGGATGTGATTGCTTCTACCTATGGGTAAATCCTAGGAAACAGCCTAACTATAATATATAACTGGGGTCTTTTAATTCCAGTGAGGAGTTCTGGTTAAGAAAACCACCACTGTTATAAGAGCAACTCTTCAAGCAAATATGTTCTCAATTAGGATTTTGCTAGTAAGCATTCATCAAGGCCTCTCTTTTCAGCAGCCCTTCAGAGGCACACTCTGTGGCGGGTGTACAGAGAAGGGTGCCTTCAAGACATAAGCCAGAAATACTGATTTTCTCAGGGACCTGCATCAACCTTCAGTTGGTTGAGTAGGGGGGTTGAGTAGAATCTCACTTCATGCTTCACTATCAGAGATTCTTGTTCCTGGCTTTTCTGTGCTGTTGACATGTTGACACTTTACTACTTGATGTTCACCTCAGAGAAGCTGAATTGTAATTAAAAATGTTTCTAATGTGTGGAAGAAATTAATACTGCTTTGTGTCTGCTAATATCCTGTGTATTTTGTTGATTTATGGGGTTTTTTTAATGGGAGAGAGGAGGTAATAATAGTTGGGACATCAACTTCCTGTTGTTCAGGGTTGGAAGGGTTGTCTAACTCTCTAAGGTAAGGCAGAAGAAGAAAACTGGATCACATGAAATTGCTGATACTGGTTTCTGCCCACAGTTTTAGTTTCAAATTAGGACATGTTTACCAATCCTCTGGCCGGTCCCACATCACAATGGATGAGTTCAGGTCTCCTTTTCTCATGTCTCTCAATGTTTACATCTCATATCAGTGGAATGTTTTGATGAGATGTTAGCTCGATGTCTCTGAGGTAACTAGGGAATCGAGATTGCTGTGGTCACTGCTTATTAGGACTGAGTATCTCAGTATTTACCTAACTAGTGCCACCTCTCACATGTCAGAGAAGTGGTAGTAGTGTGTAACAGTTGAGGAATTGTGACTAATCTGACGTAAGGCTTCTCATCCTCACCTAATTTTACTGTAGGGGTCATGGGAAGAATTCTATCTAGCCAGTCCTCTCTCTCTTATTTCAGTGTCAGGACATTAAGTTAGAGGAGCTGCCTCTTTTAAGTAGCAGGACTGCGAGCCAGAATAGTCCTACTTCCTGACATGTCTCAGATGGTTTTCCCACCTTCAATGATTGTTTGGGGTTAAAAAGATTGGACACTCAGCTTGGGAGAGAGTGAAGTGACTTGCTTAGGAGTAGTGGAATTTTCTTCTTTGAACCCAACTCCCTCATCTCATCTTTCACGATGAAGAAGATTTAGGTGGTTGTCATAAAAAGCTCATACTGCTGTCTTCTGACTGTGTTATTCAAGATGAATTTGAATGAAATAATCTGTCAGACCTTCAAGAACACACTGCCTCTTTGGAATTCAATCAGGAATTTCTCCCCAGTGGTTAATGTGCCCTCATTAAGAGTAGGAGCAGTGTGGAACTGTAATTTGGTCCATTAAAACCATGTGAATCAGCTACTTAAGGGGCGGGTGCTATGGGAACATGGAGAGAGACACACACTGAGACAGGCAGGCCAATTAAAGTGGAGCATGCACAGGGCAGAAAAGTGTGCCTTGGCACTTACCAGATGAACTATATTTTTTCCCAAGCATCCTCCCAGTTCCAATGACTTAATATCCTGGGAATGTGGGGAGTTTAGGGCAAGGGGTGTGGGACACCTTGGGACCTGAAAAACCTGTTGCTCTTACTCAAGAAGAGACTCTAGTGATATGCTATGCAGATGAAACTTCATAACCTCCTATAAGTGGTGGCCTTTCTGTGCAACAACATTCTAGATATACAGAAGAAGAAATCATGGAATGTGGTGGTGGGACAGGAGAAGGGCCTGCTTTCATTTGCAAACACATCTTTAATTGACCAGTCTCTCTTTACTCTCTGAAATCTTAAAGCAACACAGGCTACTTGTATAGGAGCAGGTCCTACTGAGTGGGAAAGGAGGCAGAGATGGGACCAGCAAATTAGTTTTGGCAAAGGAAGCCAGAACCATGAAATTTGGTAGCTAGAGCAGCGTAACAACAGCTTTCTTCATGTCACTGGAAATTCAGTAGGTTAATGGGCAAGTAACATTCGAAGGAAATGTATTAAATAAATTAATAGTTGTCAAGTGCACTTGCTCCAAAAATGCTTTCAAACCATGGGCATTTGAACTGTGAGGTGCTGTAGGAGAATTAAATAATCACTAATATTTATGATCATTTGCAATATGTCTGGCAGGGTGCTTTATATGTGGGATTTCACTGAATCCTCAAAACAATTCTTAGTAGCTACTGTTATTCCTTACTGTACAGAGGAAGAGTCTAAAGCATAGAAGAGTGAAGTGACCTGACCAAGTTCACAGATAACGTCATAGCCAAAATTCAGTCTTAGGTACTCGGGCAAGGGCTGGGTCCTTTGTGAAATTATTTTAGTATGTTAGTGTTTTTAGGAAAATTTCTGGGCTATGGCTGAGTTCATATTAAGCATTCTTTTGTCACAAACATTCCTTATCAACAGACATCTCTCATTTCACTTTGGAGAGAGAAAGTTCAAATACTAAAGAATCTGGGATGGAAACCGATTTGTACTCAGGCAGACTTGGAGGTTAGTACTGGGAGTGGGAGGCTTGAGAAGGGAGGACTGGGAGAAGGATGGTAGAGGGACATAATTCCTTACTTAAAACTGGTAGAGGCTCAGAATTTTGTCTTTATGTGTCTATGTTCTTAAACACATGTCTTCTAGTCCCTGATTATGGGAATAAAATTAAGGGGAACAATTGCCCACACGCTTGTAGGAATACTTCCCTCAGAAAGCAACCAATGAGAACAAGCACCATTCTCTTATATCTCATCTGGCCAACATTGCTTTTACTCCCACTGAAAATCAGACCCTAGTTCTAGGGCAGGTCAGGGAATGTGGATCTTGGACCACGCTGTACTCCCCTAGCGTCTGCAGTCCTGAAAATCTTGGTCAACCTTCAGTGCTCGCTAATGTAGCCCCTCACACCTGAACCTCACAAGGCCATGGCCCTCCTTAGTATTACAGAATTGATTGTTGCTTTTTGGGTAAGGGTGGGGCGGGTGGCACTAAGAGTGTCCCCTGGGACACCCCAGCTAAACTTTACAGGGACCTGTTTTTGAGATGTCCTTTAGTAAAAAAAAAATCACTTGACTCTTGACCTTCCAAAATATGTAACTATCCAGGGGTGGGAATCCCCATTCTCTGAAACTTTGGCTATTCGGTTCTATTACAATATTCAGGGGACACCTATGTCCATAATTTTATCATGCCTTACTGCTTGAAGCACTGGCACCATTAGTCATATGCCTTT
Source organism: Galemys pyrenaicus (assembly GCA_019455555.1). Classification (NCBI taxonomy): domain Eukaryota; kingdom Metazoa; phylum Chordata; class Mammalia; order Eulipotyphla; family Talpidae; genus Galemys; species Galemys pyrenaicus. Next base: position 2,457,893 of record JAGFMF010011853.1, on the reverse strand, counting down.
TAGATCTTAGAGCCTCTGGGGTGCGCATATGGAGGTTTAAATATGGAACGTAACACTGTATAGATATGTAAATGATGGGAAAATTAATAAAAATATTTTTTTAAATCCTAAGTTTTTTTTCTTATTTTTATTTCCAAAGAGCCCCTTTTTGTTCTCTGAATGTTCTTTTAAAAAATAGCAATCTGTTCTTGTTTATGTCTTATGTCTAGGAATACTGGGTTTTCTTGTGTTTTATATATGTATATCTTTTACATCATTGTTCATTTTTTAACAATGTCTGATTTCTTTGCTCAGATGTATTCCCCATAGAATTTCCACCACCAATTCATCAGTGCACCATCACCACAGTCCCTTGTTATTTTCCTTCCCTCTTTTCAACCCCTCTACCTCCCTCTCCCCTGCAGGAAGTCTCTGGTTTATGGTTGTCTGTTTATATTTGTTTTGTTGTATTGTGTTTTTATTGTTATTATTTTTCCTTGATGGCTTATTTGGTTCCCCTACATTCCTCCTATAAGTGAAACCATCTGATATTTTTCTTTTTCCTTCTGATTCATTTTGCTGAGCGTAATCCCTTCCAGCTCCATCCATGGTGCTGCGAATGGCATGAGTTTATCTTTCTTTGATTGCTGAATAAGGACTACTAATGTTTTAAAAAGTCTTTTCTTCTTTCTATGTAGTAGACATGTGGTATAAATAGTTTACATCCTCTCACCTCACCATTTCACCCAGACCTTCATTGCTGTGGCAACCAGATTCTTCTTTTTTTTTTTAAGATTTATTTGTTTATACATACAAGAGTTGGGGTATAGGCCAGAGTCGTGGGAGGTGAGAGGATTCACCAGAGACAGAGTGGGGAGCAGAACAGGCAGACGGACTGAAACACACTGCTGAGGGGATCAGTGGGCGAGACAGGAGAGGTCTGCTGCACCTTGTGGGATCCTCCCTGGCCAGGGACCAAACTTGTGCTGCTGTGCAGCAGATGCTTCATAGTGCGGAACTCAACCCAGCAACCACATTCTTGCAGGTGTTATTGGACAGCATCTCTTGATGCCCTAGGGTGCTTTGGACCCACAGAGGCCTGCCAGGGTAAGCAGCTCTGCTCTCAGCACATGCAGTCTCAAAGTGCAGAATAGTCCATTTCTTTGACCAGTGAAGAGTGGGAGCTAGTGGATTATACTCCATTTTGATAACTGGAAAACAATTTGAGGTAAGTTCAACACTGCTTCTCAGGAGGTACTGGCAAAATGGAACTCCAGCTGCCAACAGCAGCCATAAACTTGCCAATGTATCCTCTTTTTTTTCTTTTCCTGTTTTAATATCCCAGGTCCCACATTCTTGTTTCCTAGAATTACTTCCCAAATTAAACTACCCTCAAGCAAACCTTTGCTTCAAGTTCTACTTTCAGGCAGAAGAAACAAAAACTGAGAAGACCAGCATTATCCATTTTTGCTAAGTTTATAGTGGTCTCTATCTTTTATGTAAAAGATTTTCTTCAGATGTTTACTGACCCTTGGTCATCTGATCACATTTAGCACAGGAAATAAAAAGCCAGTTGGAAGTTCAAAGCCTGTGGTTGGTGCTTATGAATTATGACCACTGTAGGATAACTAGTAAGGCTACTTCATTGGGTAATACTTGATATCAACATATTTAGATCAATATATATCTTTCTTCCTGAGCTATCTTGATTCTTCAGAGAAGAGTCTTCCAATCCACCACCAGGTAAATACATGCCTGTCTACCCATTTCTGGAAACTAAGTTGGGGAAGAATGCCAGCAGTATCAGCACTGACTGTGTAAACACTCATTTAATCTTCTGTTTCCGGTTTGATATCCTTGCCTTTAATTTTATCTGGTATTCCTCCTGTCCAGAGGTTCTCTGTTTCACTTTTCCAGAAAATAAATCTCTGATCTTTTTTTCCAGGGTAAAGGACAGTTGCCATAAGCATGGAATGAGGGATTCTGAAAATCTGCTTCTTAGACTTTTAAGCTCCCTGTTTTCAGCCCCACCTTCAATTCTGCTTCTAAAAGTGCTCTCAATTCCTGAGTTTTCTTGGGGATCAATACTATGTAAACTTTTCTCTCACTATTGTTATAAGGTTTATCTTTCTCTGATCTGTAGAGTAAGTTATCCATTTCACCATTTGCCTCCCAGCTTTAAAATACTGTTGATACCATCTTCCTTTGTTTTCTTGGTTCTTATGGGTTATGTCTTTTAAAAAATCCCTTCATGGTCACCTTATAGGTCATGGTTACCTTATATATATATTTATTTGGGTTACTAATGCCTTGAATTTTGTTATTATTTTGAAATTCTTAGAAGTTTTCTATCTCTGTCAATTAAGTGTGTCTTGGGGAAGGAGCAGAATCAAATTCATGTGTTCAGTCTGCCATCTTTAAGTAGAGCCATGCATTGCTTTTTAATTTAAAATACATATTTTCACATATGAGTAAAATTTTCCAGAAGAGTAGAAGTCTAGTGGAAAACATCATTTGGACTCTGAAATTCTTCCCGGAACCATTCAAATGGTGCCTTCAGACCACCAATGAAATATCAAGTCAGTTCTGACTGGTGAAACCTTTTTTTTTCTTGCCTGGAATGTACTATGTATGGGTAGAAATAACTGATATGATATTTTGCAAATTTACTTTCATATCAGAAAGTACTTTCAGTTCCCCTCTGCTTGCTAAGTCAGGGTCCCTGCAGAGACTGAAAAGATCATACTTGCATGACATGATTTCAGGAAGAAGTTTCATAGTGAAGTTTGTACTCTTTCTTCACCTCACTATTGCCATTTTCCCTGGTGCCTGAAATCCTTTTAGCCAAAGGCAGAGCCTTTCTTTTTACAGGACAAACTCTTTGGGAGAGTAATGTGGCAATATATGGTCACAAGAAGCATTTGGTGGGTTCAGAGATCACTAGGTGTCTGAGTAATTGAGGTTAGAGATAAGGCACCTTGGAGAAAGGCTGGAAGTGCAAGGGTTATGGGATGTCTAGAAAAGAAGATCCAGGAATATTTGTGATGAACATTTCCACCTTTACAGTGTTGTCAAAGGTGGGGGGGCCAGTTGCAAGGAGTCTTGATGAAGAGTTATGAAGAGTTAACATTTTCATTCTCAAACTTGCTGATCTGTCTCAAGATAGCAAAGAGTTCCAAGGAGACACTTAGAGAGGCAATACGTAAAAGTGAAGACACATTCCCCGGATGAAAGAAATAACAATAACAATGATATATTTGTCTTTTGACCACCTGCAATGGGTTAATTTTAAGTTGATACTAATGACTAGAACAGAAAATGAGTACTTCAGATAAGTATAAGCAAGCATGTCTAATAGAATAATCTGACATAGAATAATCTCCAGGGTATACTAAGTGATCAAAAGCAGGGCAGAGAACAGTTTGTATAATATAACACCTCTTGGGTGCAAAAAGGGGAAGAAATACACAGAAACTGCTTATATCTTTCAACAAGAAACATTCTGCATGACACTGAACTATGTACACACTGAGCTAGGCCTGCCGGCCACAGAGGCAAGATCAAATAGCTGGTATGGGCAGGAGACCATGTAGACTCATTTGCAATCAGGCTGTCAGGGCTGTTCAGCATGTTTTGGAACCTTCCTCAGCTCCAGGCATCTTAAGAAGTGGCTCATAACAAGTCAAGGCTTGCCACATGACTTCATTCCTCATCCCTGCCAGGAAACCCATTTGTTTATAGCACATGGTATATAACAGTGAAAATAATGGGATGCAGGCTATGCTACATATCTGTGGGATGCATAGTGATGGAGGGTAAGTCTCTGCTGTACCAGGAAGGCCAAAGTTAACAATTTGATCCAAACTAACTCAGAAAAAAGATGTAAAGAGGGTCTGAACTTTTCACACCTTGCTGAAAGAAATGCAAGATGGATAGCCCCTGAGAGGAATTGACTGTGACCTAATAAAGTTACATACGCATAAATAGAAGATTCTCACTTCCTAGAATCTATTCCAAAGACATACTGGAAAAATGTAAATGACATATGCCCAGTGCTATCCATTGTGACATTATGTATATATCAAAAGATTAAGGAAAGAAACCCAGTACATCCATGTAACAGTGAAATATATAATTATAAAATAAGAATGAAGATAAACTTCATTTGCTGACATAGAATAATCTCCAGGGTATACTAAGTGATCAAAAGCAAGGCAGAGAACAGTGTAACACCTCTTGTGTGCAAAAAGGGGAAGAAATACACAGAGACTGCTTATATCTTTCAACAAGAAACATCAAAATTATGAAGCAGGGCCTCCCTGGTGGCACAAGGGGTTAAGTCTCAGTACTATGAAGTTATCCACAGCTACTGCAGCAAAAGTTTGATCCCCAGCCAGGGAGCTGACCCACATGGCACAGCAGACCTCTCCTGTCTCACCCGCTACTCCCCTCTCCAGTGTGTTTCAGTAGATCTGCCTGTTCTGGTCCCCACTCTGTGTCTGGTGAATCCTCTCACCACCCCCACCTCTGGCCTGCACCCCAGCTCATATGCATAAATAAATAACATTTTTTAAGAAAAATTATGCAGCAAACCTTACAAAAAACTGGGGAAAGGGAGGAACAGAGTGTAATGATAAGAATGGAAACTAACCTCTGAATATATCTTGTTACCTAGTTTTCACTTTGGAAACATAGTAAAGAAGTTAAATAAGAAAGGAAATAAGAAGTTATCCTTAAAATTTTAAAACAAACAGAAACAAATGAACCTTGCTATATATCAGTTTGGTGACATAATCATAAAAAGAAGAGAATAACTTCAAGTGACTTCAAAGCATAGAGTTTTGGCTGTACATCCAGGGATATGTGGTCAAAAGACAATATGAACCACAAGAAATTCTAAACTATTTTCAGTAGTCTTATCATTAATAATAATGTTAGAATTGAATTGTTATTTTGAAATTATTGGTTTATTTAGAATGAAGCAAGTAAGCATGAGATGAATGTAGTTAGAACTCAAGAATGTTAGATCAAGAGAAAATAAAGTACAAAACAAAGAAATTGGGTGAAAATACTGTACTATTAAATTTAAATTTTAAATATCATCACAAGTTCATGATATTATTCATTTAAGAAATTTTTTTCTCATGACTCTATCCACTGAAAAACCTGGAAGCAATGACAATTCAACAACAACAAATACCCTTGGCACCCAAGCTTTGGTATTTAAATATTATTTTCCATTGAAAGGAACCAGAGACCTTTGGAGAAGTGGTTTTCTATGTCTGAGTCAGTAGATGTGCAAAATGAGCCTGAGATATCTCACAGCAGAAAGCAAGGAAGCTATCAAAAATTACTGGAATTCTGTTAAAAGACAATGAGTCATTTTGCAGGGCATTTCACTGGTCAATGATGAGAACATTTGTGCGTGAAAACATAATGAATAGACATCTGGTTTTGGTTCAGGCATATTAAGAGTTTGGAAGTGGCAATTCCATCCTTATAAAAAATTAAAAACTAAGGGAACTGAAAATGGTGGAGTAGGTAAGTCCAGGGCTCTGGCCCTCCACAAAAGCAACTAAAAAGCTAGCAAACTGGTAAATTAATATTCTAGGAACTCTGGAATCTAGTCAAAAGCTTACACCAACAGAGACCTCCCTAGTGGTACAGTGGTTGAGCGCTGCACTGTAAAGCATACACCGCACAGCAGCACAAGTTCAATCCCTGGCCAGGGAGGGAACTCACATGACACAGCAGACCTCTTCTGCCTCACCCACTGCTCCCCTCAGCAGCGTATTTCAGTCCATCTGTCTATTCTGCTCCCCACTCTATCTCTGGTGAGTCCTCTCACCTCCCGTGACTCTGGCCTGTACCCCAGCTGTTGTGTGCATAAATATAAATTTAAAAAAAAAAGCAACAACAGAGGGGAAGCTTAAAGAAGAAAAAACTGCTGCATTACAGTAAGAGGGGACTGTGGCATTCTAAGTAGTCTGTTTCAAACTCCATCCTTTACTACCATATTGGAAACAGATTATGAAGATAGCAACCCAAACCAGGGGCAGTATTTGGGCCAGGAGACAATATAGACCTTATGCTCAAGGAACTGTGGAAGTGTATTTTAACTGTAGATTGCCTAGGGCAATCTAAAGGTCACAAAGTAGTGAGCCCTACTTTAAGTGTCCCAAGAAAAAAGGTAGTTCAGAAAGCATTGTCACAGCAGCCTTTGGCAAAAATATCATTTGGGGGCAATAGTAAATAGACTGAAAAACATGGAAAGAAAAGGTTGGGAAAGAAGGTACAGCGGGGAATAAGAGATTTAAAAGTTCCCGTGCATACCAAGGAAAAAAGGAGGCAATCCACATATCCAGGGCTGAACATATGTTCTGAAAATTTCTCAAGAACCCTGAACTTTCACTAATATCTGATCTTCAAGCTCCACACAAGCAGGAAGTGAAAGTTAAAGCACAGTTTTTATTTATTTATTTTTATTCTATTTTTTCCCTTTAATTTATATATATTTGACATCATTGTAATCCCCATGTATTCCCCATCACCATCTCACCAGTGCACCATCACCTCAGTCCCCCGTGCTCCCATCTTCCCTCAACCCTCCCCCTCCCCTCCC
>JAGFMF010011853.1:2432348-2450874 GCA_019455555.1 Galemys pyrenaicus | reverse complement strand
TCTTTTGGGTATATTCCTAGGAGTGGGATTGCTGGATCCTATGGAAGTTCCATTCTTAGTAGACTGAGGAACTGCCATACTGCTTTCCATAATGGTTGGCCCAGCTTGCATTCCCACCAGCAGTGTAAGAGAGTTCCTTTTTCTCCACATCCTTGCTAACATTTGTTGTTGCTACTTTTTTTTGATATGTAAAGCACAGTTTTTAAATGCCTAAGTCAGTATTGAAGGAGTAGCCTCCTCCCACCCCCAACCACCCAGAAAAAATCCAATCCACAATGTTTAGGAGAATTACTGTCTTTCTTTTTTGGAATTTAACAGACAATTCTGTGAAAATACTAGATGAATACTAAGTTATTGGAAAACAAACTTCAATCACTACATGTGACAAAGAAGCAGACTTTAAATAAATTGTTTAGAAAAGTCACTAAACAGACAATACTATACGGTATATAGAAATAACAAACCCTGGAGAAAGGTAAGGATGTGAGTACCGGAATATGTCTCACCGTATTCAAAATCACCAGTTTAAAACAACAAATTAGAAAGGATACAAAGAAACAAGAAAATATAGTCCATATATAAAATGGAAATTAATTATTAAGTGTTGTTTCTGAGAAAGTCTGAGATATATTAGAGAAAGAATTTAAATCAAGTGTCTTAAATATAAATATAAAGAGCGAAAGAAAACCATGACTGAAAGTACTAAAGTAAACAAAGGCTCACCAACTAGGACATATAAAATTAAAAGAGAGAAACAATGAAAAGGATACATATGATGGAGCAGCAGAACAAAAATAATAGAAATGAAAATCCACTGGAAAATTTAATGGCAGGCTTAAGCAGGCAAAAGAGAGAATTGGCAAACTTGAATACAGGACAATTGATATTATCAAGTTTAAGGAGGAGAAAGAAAAAAGAAGGAAGAAAAATGAATATGACCTAAAAGACCTGTGGGATACCAGCAAGCATACTCCATCATGGATGAAAGAGGGAAGAAGAAAAGAAGCATGTTATGGACTGAATTGTGTTTCCTCCCAAAATTCATATTTTGGAGTTGCAACATCCAGTCCCAAAGAATGTGACCATATTTGGAAATAAGGTCTATAAAGAACTCATTAAGGTAAAATGAGGCATTTAAGATGGGGCTCTAATCCAATAGGACTGGGGTCCTTATAAGAAGAGGGAGAGATACCAGCATGCATACATAACAAAAAGGCCATATGAAGACATAGCAAGAGGGTGGCCAGCCTCAGGAGAAACCATTTCTACCAGCACCTTGACCTCAGAATTCTAGCCTCCAGAACTGTGTCAAAGTAAATTTCTGTTCTTTAAGCCACCCAATCTGTGGTAATTTCTATAGCAGCCCTAGCAAACTAACTAGATGAAAAGAATATCTGCAGAAGAAATGGTAGGAAATTTCCCAAGTTTGATGAAAGAAATGAACCAAGGACATCCAGGAAGCACCGTGAGTTCCAAACAGAATAGACTCAGATTCACACATTATGGTCAAGTTGTCAAAAGACAAAGAAAGAATTATGACATTACCAAGAGAGAAGCATATTGATACATACAAGGGAGTTTAACTGCCAACTTCTCATCAGAAGCAATGGAGGTGTGAGGGCAGTAGAATGAGATATTGAAAATGGTTGGTGTCAAAGTAGAGCCGCAAGTTGTAACAAATCTACTGTTCTGATGAGAGATATTGATAGTGGGGGAGGATGTGTGTATGTGCAGGGACAGGAAATATACGGGAACTACATTTTACTCAATTTTTGTGAACCTAAAACTGTTCTAAAATAAGCTTTATTAATTTAAAAAATTCAACATTTTTGCTATGGCAAAAGACATCACAGACAAATTTAAAAGTACAAATAAAAGGGAAGACATTTTAGTGATATGGCATTTAAAGAATTAGAATATGTAAAAATCCTTCAAAGAATTTTTTAAAATGTACTAATTGGGAAGGAAGAAATGAAACTATATAGAAAACCCTAAAGAATCTACAAAAAACTCAAGGAACTATTAACAAGGTTTAGCAATACTGTAGGGATGTTGGGTCAATATGCACAAGTCAATTGGTGAAATTGTTTGTGGAAAGATGAACTGAAGTGCTTTTCCCTGTTCCTACCATTAAGTACAACTAAAAACTGTGGACATTAAAAAAAAAAATAAATAAGATGCCTCTGAACTGTGAAGATTAGAAAGCAGACAAGCTACTGGCCTCAGGACGTAAGGTACACATGGTAGCATGTTCTCTGGACTTCCTTTTAGCCTTCTGTATCTTAGACTTGGCGCTAAAGAAGACTGCAACTTAGAAATGGCAATGAGCACAGACAAAAATAAGCTCTAACAAAAGTCTGCTCTTAAGCTATAGACTAGAAAAGGCATAGCTAGCAAGATAGAAAACTTGTAGACAACAACTTCCAGTTAAACACCACAGAAAAAATTTGCTAGCCATGTTAGCAAAGGTAACAAATCACCATATGAATTTGTTTATGAATGAATAAAATAAAATTGGATTGGATATAACCAAAGTATGAAATAAATATTCCTGGTATAAATAAATGATTGAATAAATTAATGCGGGAGAATAGACAAATCTCTCATACAAAAGAATTCCAAATAGTTTCTGTTGATACTGACTCCTCAGGGAGGTAGAACTGAACTCCCCATCCCTTGAGTGTGGCCTACTTAGTGCCTTGCTATATGGTGATGGAGCACAGGTGAATTGGTGATGGGAATTTCATGGGGATGAGAAATATACACTGAACAAAAATGAAAAATAAAGTGATATATATATAAAATAAAAAACATACAAAAAATAAAAAATATTTTGTTAGACAATGATGTAAAAAATATATATAAATAAATAAATTATATTCTTAAAAAATACAAAGACTAGTGTATGCAATGTTGGGGGGAAGGTAGTAAGTTACAAGAGAGAAACCTGGCAAACGCTACCTCAACCAGGTGGTCAGTAACAGCATGATTAGTGATAAGTCGTGTTGACAGTGTGTAGCCATGATATGATATGTTGAGAAGGGCACTTTACTTCTGTGGTCTTCCCCCCAGTATAATCAAGAGGATAATATCATACAATCTCGAATGAGGGGCATTCTACAGAATATCTGACTGGTACTTCTCAGAACTAAGTCATCAGAAGCAAGCAGTCTGGGAAACTGTTACAAACTAGAAGAAGCTAATGAGGCATGGAATTAAATGTAATGTGGTATCCTGGACAGGATTCTGGGGCAGAAAAGATGCATTAGGGAAAAACTAGTGAAATCTGAAAAAAAAAAAACAAAAACCAAAAAACAACAACTATGGATTTACCTAATACCAATATACCAGTGTTGCTTTGTTAGTTGTTAGAACTGTGTTAGAGTAATGTAAGATGTTAAAAATAGGGGAAACTGAGTGAGGGGTATATGAGAACTCTCTGAAATGTCTTTGCAATTTTCCTGTAAATCTAAAACTAGTCTAAAGCAAAAGGTTTATTAAACAAAGAACAACTGCATTGGATTCAAATACATCAAACATTCAAAGATATATGAATTCATAATGAGTCTGAAAATACCCAACTAGAAACACCTTTGTGAACCATCACTGGGGATCACTAAGGCATCAATTTATCACTCAGAAAACAGTAAAGAGAAGAAAATGAAGCCTTTATCCTGCCCTTGCTGTATAAATTCTCCCCTAGGGTAAGCAAGTAATTGATGAGGGAAAACTCACTAATAGAAGAATTCCAGCTAATAAAATTAGAAGAAATCTTAGCATTAGAAAAAAAAATATTTGGAACTCCAGAATAAAGTAAAGGCTCTAAATAATGAATATTAGGTAAAAGTTTGATGGAGATTTTATAATGGGGTGGGGAGAAAATACTGGCATGTGAACCTATGGCTGAATCCTAGCATCCATTATGAGATTGGCAGTCATAATGTACTCTATAATGTGATAGAGTAGGAAGTGCAATGCACCATCTATCAGGTATTCTCTCAATTGACACTAAGTCTAATGAAACCTGTAGCTCAGTCAGTTCATAGGAAATACAGGGAACAGAGGAGTAAGTTAAGCAAAGTCACATGGAAGCAACTGGCTGAATCCAGAGTGCAGGCAATCTACAGAAAAAAAAAAATGCTAGGTTTCCTCAATAAATCAGTGACATAAAAAAGGGAGGGTGAACTATTACCAGAGACTCAAGAGCTCTATTAACCCAGTGAGATGGGTAGATCTTATTTGGAGCCTGATTTAAATAAACCAACTTGAAAAAAATGAGAAAATTTGAGTACAGTCTGAGAATTAAGGCACTATTGTTAATTTTGTTGAAGGTAATGATAGCATAGCCGTTATGTGTATTTCTTGACGTTCTCAATTATAGATTGTGTTGCAAAGTAATTACTGTGACATTTTTGTTGAAATACTCCAGCCACATGAAAAGAAAATATTATTGGAGACTAGATGGAATAAGAATGGCAAAATGTCATTTATTGAGGCTGGCTGCTGTTACATCGGAGTACATTTTATTATTCTTTTGTGTACATCTGAACATTTTTATGATTAAAAAGTTTTTGAAAAATAGAATTCTGGACTAAGTGTGTGAGCGCTGTAGTTCATTCTGGTTTGCCCTTAATTAGCTGTGTGATCCCGGTCCAGTTGCTCATTATAGTACTTCAATAGCATGAAAAGAAAAACTGGCTAAAAATTGTCATACCAACTAGTACAAAGGAACAAAAGAATTGTATATATCTTACCTATTCTCCAGACATCAGAGTAGGGAAGCGGGAGTTGGAGGAAAGAAAACAGGGCTTTTAGAAATGTAGACTATTATGAATAAGGAAACTATCACCTCTAATCCACCATGCAGCAATAACAAATTAAGCTCTTAATGTACATTTATAAACTTTGCAGACATTATTCTGTGAATATGTATAAATGTCTTTAAAAGAAACAAAATGTGGACTACAGTATCTGTGTTCTTTTGTGGCCTGTTTTTTTTTATTATTGCTTGTCAGTGTATGTATTATATCCTGTGTAGTAATAAAAAGTATATCAAAACATTATATCAATGGATATGTAAACATGACCCAGTTTGGTTTCATTTTCTTCCCATAGCTGTTTCATTAACTACAATCAGCCTTTTAATGAATATGTACTACATGTGCCAAAAGAATGGTCATCTCTGGTTTGAACTCCTGCAGCTGTTCTTCTGGCTTCTAGTTTTATCCTCACCTAATCCATCCATCTCACACACACCAAAGTGATCTTCCTGAAATAGCCCTAAATATGTCACTCCTCTGCTCAGAAACCTTCAATGCAAGAGGTTCTGTACTGTATGATTCCATTTATATGACATTCTCAAAAGTGAAAAAATGTAGGGATACAGAATAGGGGAGGGGGAAGGGAGACTGTACAGGAGTAGATAAAGGAAAACCATTGTGATATTGGAGTTGTTGTGTTCTGATCGTCGTGATGTTTGTACAGATCTATGCATGTGTTAAAATTCATAGAACTGTACATCTCCCCCAGGATGTCAATTTTTTTTGCATGACAATTTTCGAAAGCTTGTAATGGTTCCCCACTGCTAACAGATTCAAATTTAGGATTCTTAGCCAATCTGTGTAAAATTCCGTGGTTCCCCCACCTTCTAGCCTTCCCTTCTAAATGTTTCACTGAGCCTCACCCCTAATGTATACTATATCCCGACCACACTGTAACCACTTGCTGTTCAGTGAGCAAATACATCATGGGCCTTTATATCTGTGCCTTTGGTAGTGATGTTCCCTCTGCTAAAATGCATTCCCATCTACCACCTTTGGCAACCTTGCTTATCTATCCTTCAAGATTTAGTTTAAATCTTACCTCTTCTGTGGACCTCTCCACAATGCCCAGCCAGACTGAATCTCTTTCCTAAGTGCTCTCATGGCAAATTGTTTATATTTCATTGCCTGAAAACTGCCAGATATTAAAGAGAAAGCAGGTTTCAATGATGAGGAAGTGGAAACTCTTCCTGTATCAGTACCCAATGTCCCACTGGTTTTCAGGCCAGGATACATCAGTGGACTATAGATTTGCCCTATTATTTGCCACTCCAAATTCAACCTCACTCTCAGTTAAATAAGTCCCACCTTTCCTGCTCTGGTGCTGAATTCCTGGTTGGTACCATGAGCACACAATTCTTTCCATGCCACTCCCAGTGAAGTTCCAGTTTTCTGATCTGGCTATCCCTGTTGCTTTCCACTCTTCTGGCCAGAAGATAAGGGAGCTTGGCTAGTAGGACTCCTGAGGCTGGGTTGTTGGGAGAAATGTCTCACTGGCAAGTCAGTCAGTCCAATGGGAAAGAAGAAATTGGAAAGTCAGGTGAGGCAGGCAGAAGTTGGCAAATCAGAGAAGCAGAGCCAAATGAGTCAAGAAAGCAAGTAGGGACTGGAGCCCAAAGCCAGGAATGAGTACATGGAGGACAGAAAATTATTTAGAGCAGGTAAAACCACAGGTTAGTTTGAGTAAATATTAGTGTAGGGGGCCTCTTGCCCATTCTTTTCTGCATTATATGAGTGGACTTTCTCCACTTGTTTTTTTTAAGATTTATTTATTTATGCATACAAGAGCTGGGGTACAAGCCAGAGTCACAGGAAGTGAGATGATTCACCAGAGACAGAGCGGGGAGCAGAACAGGCAGATCTACTGAAACACACTGCTGAGGGGAACAGCGGGTGAGGCAGGAGAGTTCTGCTTTGCCATGTGCGTCCCCTCCCTGGTTGGGGATCGAACTCTTGTGCTCCTGTGCGGTGGATGCTTCACAGTGTGGCGCTCAACCCACTGTACCACCAGGGAGACCCTCCACTTGTTTGTTTTAAAGTATATTTTTGCTTTATTTAGCTAAGTATTTGTCTTTCTCTGACTTATTTCACTAAGCGCAATATCATCCAGGTCCATCCATGTTGTTGCATATGGCAGGATTTCACCTTTTTTGTAGCTGAGTAATATTCCAATCACTATGGATGAGCACTTATGTATTTCCAATTTTTGGACTTTGTTAATAATGCTGCAATGAACATGGGGATACATACATCTTTTCACCATAGTGTTTTTGTATTCTTTGGGTAAATATCCAAAAGTGGGATAACTAGGTCAACTGGAATTTCTATTTTTAATTTTTAGAGGAATCTCCGTACTGTTTTTAACAATGGCTGCACAAATTTATATCCTACCCAAGGCATATAAGAGCTCCCTTTTCTCCATATCCTCACCAACTAAATTGCCAAAGATAAGATACCTACTGACGGTAATCCTACCCAATCATCTGTGGAAGGCATTGTGGTAGAATGGAAACAATATGGACTTTGGAATCAGAAAGTCCCGGATTTAAATTCTGGCTTTTCCCCCTTAGTAGTCGTGCGAGGTCAGGCAACTCCCTCTTAGCCTTAGCTTCTTCATCTGAAAAGTGAAGACAGCATCTAACTCCAAGGATTGTTATGATGATTAAATTTGTTAATGTTCATGATTCAACATGGACTTTAATAGTTAATAAGCACTCAGCAAAAGATACCCTCCTTCTTTCAAGGGCACCTATCATAACTTCCCTTAAATTTCTAGTTAGCAGTATGCAGTGCATGTCTCTCTCTTCAGTCAGGTCTGAAATGTATTGAGGGTAGTATGGGTCAATTATTTTTCACACATACATTCTAATCTATTTAATAAATATCATGTAAATGTGATACAAACTTCAAATATTGCAGACTACCTATAATTTTCCCCATCTCCCCTAAGAACTGTTCTAAAGAGTGAAGAGGGTGGAGTATTTCCTACAGCTACCCCCACTGCATTTTTGTTGTTTTTACAAAAATGAAATCATTAAAATATGATTTTCAAAATGTCTTGAAAACTTTCATATAGAGAGTGAGCATGTGTCAAATTAATTTTAACTCATGAAGTAGGAAAACAGGAAGACAAAGTTAACTGAAAAGAGGATATGAAACTGATATTTTTTATAGTCAGTAAAAAAGAATGCTAAAATAGTATTAATAAATTAAAATCAATGTCCTACAGGGCAATAAGACCCAAAATCATAGTGTCTTGTTTAGGTGGAAAGAAAATGGTATCATCGTATCTTATCAGTTTTACAGAATTGTAAAATGATTGAATCCTACTCAATTGTGCTAAATTATAATTCTCAAGCCCTAGAGAGTTAGATGACCCTCAGAAAGGCCTGTTAGAAAATGCTCTTCATGTGAAATTTAAGCTTCAAGTAATCATCCTTTGTATTAGTTTCCTAGTGCTGCTGTAATAAATGGCCACAAATGGACGGTTTAAGAAAAGCACATACTTACTTTCTCATGGTTCTGAAGGTCGGAGCTCTAAACCAGTTTTGTTAGGTTGAAATCAATGGGTCAGCAAGTCTGTGTGCCTTCTGGAGATTTTACAGGAGAATCTATTTCCTTGCTTTTTACAAATTCTAGAATGATTTGCTCAGTCCATGACCCATTTCTTCCTCTTTAAAGCCAACAGTGTAACATCTTCAAATATCTGTGCTCCATCTTCACATTGCTTTCTCTCTTAGAAAGATGATTGCTTCTAGCACACGCAGATAATCCAGGGAAATCTCCCCATTTCGAGGATAACTGATGAGCAAACCAAATCCCCATCCCCTTAAGTCTCCTTACCATGTAACATAACAAATTCAGAAAGTGCCATGATTGGCACAGGGAGATCTTGGGGGGGGGGGGTTGGATTATTCCTCCAATCATGCCCTTATTTCCAAATTTTGAGCAATTCCTCCTTGCTTCATCCTATAGATTTTGTTCTTCAACTATGTCTTTTCATTCAGTACCTAACTCATTCTTTATTATGAGTAGACAGAATTCTAACTGTGGAACTGCCAGAATTTAATCATTGCCACATAGTGAAAATTTAAGCTGTTACCAAGTTTTCATCATTGCAAACAGTGCTGTAATGAACATTCTGGTACTTATCTGTTTGTACAAGTGTGGCGATGTTTCCATAGGAAAAATTATGAGGTTGAAATTATGAGGCAAAAAGTATGTCCATTTAATTTTGACAAATACTGACAAATTGCCTTACAAAAATTTGTGCCGATGCTCTATTGTCATATCAGTAATGTATGAGAGTGTCTGTTTACTTGTAATATCACTTACATGAGATATTTGAGATTCATTTTTGAGTCTTTCAGAATCTACAAAGCACTTTGAAATATCCACATAGGTTTTCCTGGCACAAAATAAGAGTTTAATAAGTGTTTGAATTGGATTAAAGGTTAGAACAATGCAAATCCATGTGTACAACCCAGAGTGCTTGTCCTAACAATTGTAAATGGGTAACAGAGCTAATGTATGGAAATGTGCCTTGAATATTTGAAAGTACTACTCAGATGTTACTTATTATTTCCACATCTGGAACTGTGTTCTTTTCACACTTAGTTTTCATATCTCACACAGGTTGGCCTGAATTTCCCATTTTCACGTGGTATTTCACTTCCAAGGCTCATAACATACTTTCCTATGCCACAGTGCCCTTTGGCTAACTGGTGAACCCTTTTCAGAGTTATGTTTTAATGCACAAAATACAACACAAAGGATTATGTAGGGGCAGAGAGGAAGATTTCCCCCTAGTCCTCTGGGTTCTTATCAGTTTGGTCAAGCAATCAAGTTAACATCAGATAGTTTAGTAGGAAAAAAGAACAAATTTAATTACATATGTATGGAGAATATACATGGATCTAGATTTTAAGAACTATGGGTCAAATTAGGATATAAATATATATGTGTATATATAACTGTGTGTGTGTGTGTGTATGTCGTGTACATGGAGCTAAGGAATAAGACAGGAGACCTGAGACTTCAAGGAGAGAAGAGAGGGACTGACATGACTAGGAGAGAGTGACTTATATGACAAATACCAGCTGCTCCATCATTTGATGTTTGCCCTGCCATATAGATAGGTCTTTCTCGTAGAAAGTTATTTATGGTAAAAATCAATTCCTGGCAATATCCTAATTTCCTTCTTCTAGTAGTTAAAGGAGTGGTAAAATTTCTTGTGACATTACAGAGCCTCCAATGACCTCGGAGGAAAGTTGTCCACATGCCAAAGTGACATATCTCATGGAGGCCTAGCCTTCAATTACAAAAAATACAATTGTGTTGAAATGCAATTATTAAGATATTAAAGATACATATTAAAGATACAATTTGGACATATGAATGTGTGCTTATTAACTCAGAAAATAACAAGATATCTCAGTAGGTCTAATCATCACCATCATTTTGAAATAGTGATTAGCATAAATGATCTTGTGAGATATTTATTTAACAGTTGTAGTGAACTTATCTTTGATATGTCACAGATATGGCTAACAACACTATAGCTGATTGACTATATTCAGTAATTAGAAACTGGAAAAGGTGTATTTTTTTCCCTACCAGAATCAACAGATCCCCCTGAATTCTAACCACAAGACCCAAGGTTAGGAAACCTTGTATCACGGACTCAATCAGCATAAGAGAAGAAAGAACATTTCATGGGTGAAATGAATTGTGTTCAAAATATGTGGAATGACTTGGAAATATGCTCAGGTGCTCCTCCCCTGTCAGAAATACAATATGAAGCTCTGGGAGGCCAGTCTAGCAGCTCGGCCCTCTTGGCAGTTGCCTTCTAACCTCAGACTCTGGCTGGCGAATATCCCACTGTGTGGTCACCAGCCTGCCAGATGGTCCCTAGCAATTACTTCCTCCTTCAGTCCCTTTCTACAATCACTAGTGATGGCCTCCGTAACTAGCGAAATGTAATGGAAATGACAAAGTGTAACTCCCAAGGTGAGGTCAGACAAGACATTACAGCTTCTGCCTTACTCTGTCTTAGATCATTCCTCTGCGAGAAATCAGCTGCTGTGTTATGAGAACATGCAAACCGCCCTATGGAGAAGTCCATGTGGCGAGGAACCAAAACTCCTGCCAACAGCTATCACTAAATTGCTAGGTAGGTAAGTGCACCATCTCAGAAGCAGATCACTCGGCCTGGTCAAGCCTTCAAGAGACTTCAGCCCTGGCCAGCTTCTTTACTACAACCAATTGACACAGTCTCAACCAACTAAGCTGCCCCCAGCTTCCTGATACACAGAAACTATGTGAGATGATAAATATGTGCTGTTTTAAGACACTAAGTTTTGGGGTAATTTATAGCACAGCTATAGATAAATAATCTAGATCACTTAATGAAAAGACTTCCTGTTCCATGCAGAATATAAGCAGGCTCTGTATTATTAGGCTATCTGATTCAAGTAAATCTTTATTGTAAGAAACTTGCTGGAGTTCTTAAAAGTCAGAGAGCATGTACTTGAGCCAATCTACAATAAAAGCTGTATGACTGCTTTGGTTCCTGACAGAGAATAACTGTTTGTGTCATAGAATTTAGTCTGAATTTCCCCTTATCTATATAGTGAGGAAGTTGTGGGAGAGGTGAGCTATAGCCCTCACCTATCTCTAACCTTCAGAGACTCCCTAAATCTACTAAAAAAATGGGTTAGGTCCATTTGCAACACATTTGCAGAGGCCTGGCAAGACCTAGATGATTTGATTTTTATGGCCCTCTCTGAACTCATGTCTCACTTCTCTCTGGCAACAAATTCTGTGTTAGTTTGCCAGGGTTGCCATCACAAAGTGTCGTGAACTGAGTGACTGAAATGACAGAAATTTGTTATCTCAGGCTTCTGGAGGCTAGAAGCCCAAGATCAAGGTGCGGACAGTGTTTGTTCTTCTGAGAGCTGTGAAGAAGAATCTTTTCTTTGCCTGTTCTTAGTTTCTGGTGGTTTGCTGGCAATCTCAGGCATTCTTTGGCTGCTAGAAACAGTTCTCCCTTATCTCTGTCTTCACCTTCACATGGTGTTCTCCCTATGTGTGTGCTGTGTTCAAATTTCCCCTTTTCATAAGAATATCAGACATATTGGATCAGAAGCCTACCCTACTCCATATGACTTCATCTCAACTAATTATATCCACATAATTCACATTCTGGGGTACTGGGGTGGTTATGTTTCCAACATATAGATTTTTGAGGAGATACAGCTCAATCCATAATACTTGGCCTTCTTGCTGTTCTTCTAGCTTCCCAAACTCATTCCTACCTCAGTCCTTCATACACTCTAGTCCTTCTATCTAGAACCCAAAAGAAGCATGCTATTCCCTTCTCAGTACACACGTGTTATCTGATATTTTATCTCCTCAAAAATGCCCTTCTGTGGTCTAAATTGGCCTCTCCAGCACACACCTCACTACTTCTTTACCTTTCAGTTTTCTTCACAGCACTCATCACTGAAATATATTTCTTTTTAATTGTATTTATCTGTTCCTCCACCAGAATTTAAGTTCCATGAGGACAGGGAGCGTCTCCCTACTATTTACTGAGGAATCATTAGCTTCTGATACATCGTCTGTTACAGAGAAATGTTTAATAAAACGTTGAATGAACACCAAATGAGCTAACACTATGTTGTTTCTTTGATTTGGTCTCTGGAAAGCCCAACAGAATGAAATTTTCCCTGTCAAAAGGGAACTTGTCCCAAACTCCTCAAGATCATTATTTCCCTCCTTTGAAATGAACTAATCCTCTTTGAGAGACCGATTATAAAATAATAATATAGTATTACCTTTCCACCAGTGTTGCCTGTTTTCCCTCTGTATTATCAGGAAACTACCTGACAGTGGCAAAACATCAAAGTGAAGAGGGGTCCTTTCCAAAGCACAGGCATATATTAAATCTTTCCTCAAAGCTTGTCCAGCACCTGATCTGCATCCAGCCTGCCTGGTTCTTTTCCAGCCCAGTGGGCACACATTCACGGTCCTGGCTGGACTGCCATTTAGAAAATTAAAGGGGATTCCTTTCATTGGATCAACTTGCTCTAAAAAGGCCAAGGAATTGAGCTGACTTCCAATTGAGATTTCTCAATGTTATGAGCCTTAAGTCAGAACAATGGCTATATTTTGTTCCTCAAAGATTTTTTTAAAAAATGATTCGGACCTCCCTAGTGGCGAAAGGAGTTGAGCGCCCCACTGTGGAGATTCTGCAGCCACTGCAGCGCGAGTTCGATACTTGGCCAGTGAGGGAACCCACATGGTGCTGCAAACCTCTCCTTCCTCACCCTCTGCTCCCCTCAGCAGTGTATTTCAGTCCATCTGCCTGTTCTGCTCCCTACTCTGTCTCTGGTGAATCCTCTAACCCTCCACTTCTGGCCTGTACCCCAGCTCTTGTATGCACAAATAAATAAATAAATAAATAATAAATAAATAAATAAATAATACTCTAAAAAAAAAAAAGATTTACCTGGCCTGTACCCCAGCTCTTGTATGCACAAATAAATAAATAAATAAATAAATAAATAAATAAATAAATAAATAAATAAATAAATAAATAATGCTCAAAAAAAAAAAAAAGATTCACCTTGAATTCTGAGCTGAAAGTAGAAGGGCAAATTTAATGGCCTCCAATTGCCTCCCAGCTTCAGGCTGAATGACCTATGACAGGTGCTAAAAGAAATTGATATTTAAATAAAGTCTCAGGGATTTTGGATTATTGTTTGTTTTCATATTTCCCTTAAAGATCAAAGGAGGATTCTAACTGAAATATCTGATGTTAATTCACCAAAACTCAGGCTTCTCCTGTAATAATAATAAAAGAAGGGATTATTCGTAGTTTGTGATCTGGGAAGCTTCAGATCAGGGGAGTCAGGTTTGATTTTTAAATTAGTACTTAACAGACAAATGGTCTTTAAATAAAGGGAGGAAGGGATTTAATGAAACCAGTTTGTGAGATCAGATGCCAACTGTTTTCCATCTAATCTCTTTCCAAACCTACTTAAGTTGGTGGTTTTTGAGGCCTGTGGGTTGTAGACCCTTTAGAGCAATTTCTTAGATTTAATGTGCATGTGAATCAACTGGTGATTCTGTTAAAATGAAAATTCTGATTCACTAGGTCTGGAGTGGGCATTATGGAGTGGATGGAGTGAGAACTATAAGGTGGATGGAGCGGGTCTTCAAGCTTCCCCATTCAGGCACCCCTTTTGACTATGGGACACTTTCTTTTCTTTTTTTTAAAGATTTACTTATGCATACAAAAGCTGGTGTACAGGCCAAAGTAGCGGTTGGTGAGAGGATTCACCAGAGACAGAGCGGGGAGCAGAACAGGCAGATGGACTGAAATACACTGCTGAGGGGAGCAGTGGGCGAGGCAGGAGAGGTCTGCTGTGCCATGTGGGCCACCTCCCTGGTTGGGGATCACACTCATGCTGCTGTGCAGCGGATGCTTCAGTGTGGCACTCAACCCACTGCACCACCAGGGAGGCCCTGGGCCACTTTCAAATGCTCCACGTACTCCTGCTTCCCAAAGCCCTCTGTTGTAGTTCTCCAATTACCCCAATTAGACATCTTTCTTTTTTTGCATAGAAGAACTGGGGTATAGGCCAAAGGTGGGGAATGGGTGAGAGCACTCCCCAGAGACAGAGTGGGGAGCAGAACAGGTGATCTACTGAAATACACTGCTGAGGGAGCAGTGGGTCAAACAGGAGAGGTCTGCTGTGCTTTGTGGGTCACCTCCCTCACCGGGGATTGAACTCAGGCCTAAACTGTGATAGTGCTAAATCTTAATCCCTAGGCCACCAGGGAGGCCCCCAGTTACACATCATTTTGTTTCTGCCTCTATTTCAAATTAACCTGCCTTTGGCCCCTTTATCTCTGGACCCTGCCCTCTATGAAAATGTAATGAGTAATAGGTGATGGTGGGTGGGTCTCATCACTTCCCTCTCTGTCCTACGGGCACAAGAACAATCCCACCCACCCTTCCATCATCATCAGGTAACAATGGAATTTAACCATAGCCTCTGGGAACAAAGCTTTTTCCCAAAATAGCCCCAATGGCAAAAACTGCAAACTCTGTAACAGACTAATGAAAAGGCTATTTTTTAAGTGGGGTGGGGAGGAGGAATATAATTTTGTATTTTCTGCTCTACCTCTCACCTGCTTTGGTCTCATTAAACGCAACACTGTTTTATTTTAGCACCAAAGCATGAAACTGTTGAAAGACCAGCTATTATATTGTTATGTCCAAAGGAGTTGCAATTCCAAAGCAAGGGAAGCAACAGAGATCTGAGTGAAGGTTTCCCTGCAGGTAATAGTACATTACTTGGTATTTACTGAAGCTTAAAGGATCCCTATACTATTTGACCAATATTTCACCCAACAATTTTCCTGTAATTTCTAATGCTACTTGTGTAGGTTTTCAACCCACACCACAAAATATTTTACATGGTTTATTCTCATGCCGGTTTATCGGAACAAAAACGGCTCCTCAAAGTATAAATTTTCATTCTAAAGATGTAAATAATTGCTCTACTTATGCTATACTTATACTCTATATTCTTTTCATGTCCTCCTTCTGCCTTGGTGACCCTGTCCTGCACTAAAATTGACAATAATTAATTGATCACATAATCCAAGGATGAGTAACCGCTTCCAATAGACTGGTCAACAACCATATGTGGTCTGTCAATAAGAAAGGCTAGACCAAGTTCTATTCTCAGGGAAAGAAATCCATTAGAAAGAACAGACATACAGCTGAAAATAGCCTCTCTTTTTTCCCTTCAGTACTTCAAGATAGTTTCTGTTCTTTGAATTGCAGGTTTGAGAAAATAAACAATAATGAAAGCAAAATCACTGGAGCCTGGAGGGATAAATGAATGGTATACTGCAAAGTCAATGACTTCTGCATAAATAGCACTCTTTCTATCCCTCCTATTATACTTGAGTTCCCTGAAGAAAGGGATTATGTCTTATTCATCTTTGATTTCCTCATGCCTTGTATGCAACATATATTTAGTAAACATTGAATATAAAATTCAATTTTCTGTGCTGAAGGCACATCATTATGATCAGCTAACATAGCTGACCGCAACTGTTAATCACCTAGGACTTCTTTCTTTACATTTCCTTCCATAGATCTTATTTTTTGGAAAATATTGTCTGACTTTCATTAAATAATAATGCATTTTTACAAGGTGGTGATGAACTCCATTAGTTTCTAAATTATAAAATCCAAAATAATCTCCAGATATGTTATTGGAATTAAAAGGAATTGAGCCAATTTCAACATACAAAATAAATATATCAAGTGAATCCTATACAGATGACAGATAAAAATAAAGTGCAAAATACCATTCAAAATGACAGGCAATAATAAATATGAAGTATTCGAAATAAATATACAAGAAATATGAATGGTTTTATGCCTAAATAACAATGTTTCATGAAGACTTTAAAATATCAAAATGCTTTACTCTCTGTTCTAACTCATTTACGACACAGCACACAGCACACATGGCACTAATTAGGCGCTGCAAACAGTTAACCTTTAGCTCTGAAGCTTGAGAACTTATCTTCTTTCCCAGGCAGGATAGGCTGTTCAGTGCCCATGAATACAGTTACAGGAAAGTCATTTCTTGCCATTTGGATTGTTTCCTATGGTTGCTATAACAAATCACTACAAACCTGGTGTCTAAGTGTAGTGCCAGGAAGGGGCACACAGCAAGTTCTGGATGGTTCTAGCAGATGGGGTAAAAGAAGGAGTCTTGGAGCCCTCGGTGGCTTTTATGCTTTTTATTGTCAGAGGTGACCAGGTACATGGCAGGCAGGGGTGCCAGGAGGCTGGTAAGCCTCCCAGCCCCGGGCGCATCTTACTCTCTCTGCTTCTAGTGCTGGCACCCTGCTCCTCCCGCTGCTGCTGCTGCTCTTGCTGCTACTGTTGCTGGCAGCCTCATGATGACGCCGCCCTTACACGCCAGTGTCCAAACCCAGGTACGCCCACTTGTGCATTCCCACCTAGGCATGTGTGCAGCGCCGCAGGTGTCCGTCATTATACCAATGGCGGGAGGGCGGAAAGACCTGATAGTTTTCTCTGACCCTACACTAAGAATACCACGAATTTATTGTCAGCATTGGATATTGGAAATCTGCTAAAGGTGTCCCTGGGGTAAGATCAAGAGCTTGGCAGGACTGCATTTCTGAAGGTTCTAGGGAGAGAACCTATTTCCTTGCTTTTTCCATCTTTTCGAGGTGGCCCACTATGCCTTGGTGCCTAGCTTCCTTCCTCCATCTTTAAAGTCAGCAACAGAAAGTCATGGTCTTCTCTCAGCATGCCATTCAGACCTCCCATTCTGCCTCCCTTATCCGCTTTTAAGGATCCTGTTATCACATCAAGCCCCTCTGTATAAACCAAAATAATCTCCCTGTTTTAGGTAAACTGATTAGCAATTTTATACTTGATTCCTCTTTGCTATGTACAATGGCATATTTACAGCCTTCAGGGGATGAAGATGTGGAGATGGGGGTATTATTCTATCTACTACACCATCACCTGACAGTTGTGTATTGAACACTTAATATGCATGGAGACCTTGTGCTGTGCCTCAAGGAGCCATCTGGGTGAGACAGAATTTATTCAGAAAAGGGTAAAAAGCAATAGAAGGTTGTAGGGCCTCCCTGATGGTATAAGGGATTAAGTCTCAGCACTATGAAGCATCCGCAGCCACTGCAGCACGAGTTCAATCCCTGGCCAGGTAGGTGACCCACATGGCGCAGTAGACCTCACCTGTCTCACCTGCTGCTCCCCTCAGCAGTGTATTTAAGTCCATCTGCCTGTTCTGCTCCCCACTGTCTCTGGTGAATCCTCTCACACAAACCCCCCTCTGACCTGCACCCCAGTTCTCGTATGCATAAAATAATTTTTTTTCAAAAAAAAGGTATTACAGACCCTGGGAAAGGTAAGAACATATGAGGAGCTCCTGCTCAGAAAATGCAAAAAGGGTGTGTTGGTTTTGGTGACCACTGAAGTGTTAAGGAGAAGGCTTCCTGGGAGAGGCAGAACTTGTTCCATCAGACCTTAAGAAAGGGCAAGATTTGAATATTGTTTGAGTTAAATAAGTCTTATATACTGTTAACTTAATTAAACAAGGATTTCATTGCACTAAAGTGGCTCTAATGCTTTGGTGGCCTATGTAAGCAAACCAAAACTTAAGCTTATAAATGACTTCTGGTTAAGAAATTGATACCTAAGGATAACTCATTACAGCTAACAAGGCTTAAAGCTGTGACCAATCAAACAATCTCCTCTCCTTGCATCTGCACCTTCTCTATATACAGTTGATCTGGGGGACAGTGCTGACCTCCCATTCAAAAGTCCAAGTGACTTTCGAGTCCCCAAAAACTTAACCAGTAATGGCTTACTAGTGACCTGAAGCCTTACCTATAATATAGGTGACTGTAGCGGCAGGAAGGGCGGCACAGGAGCAAGTTTCGGGATGGTTCTGGGCAGATGGGGCAAGGAAGGAGAGTCTTGGAGCCCTTAAATCCACTCAAATGGGGATTCTGTAGTAAACAGATGATGTAAACATAAGACGTTGATACATACAGGACAGTACTATTGTGGTGCAGGCTAGGCATGGAGCAGGTTTTCCGTGATTCCGGCAGAT